>JASSUY010039654.1:0-25460 GCA_032466535.1 Forpus xanthops | reverse complement strand
CCAATAATAATAATGACAAGAGAAATACAAGGAAAGAGAATACAACTGCTCACCACCTGACACCAAGCCCGACCACGCAGTACACCCCCACCCTTCTGGGTCTCTGCTGTCCATTTTACATCCTGGGCATGACGTTCTGTGGTGTGGAATACCTCTTCAGTCATTTTGGGTCAGGTGTCCTGTCTCTTCTTCCCCCCAGCCTCCCCTCCTCCCTGGCAGAGCATGAGACTCAGAATGTCCTTGGCCAGCCTAAACATTACAAAGCAGTAACTGAAAACACTGGTGTTATCAGTGCTGTTCCCAAGCCGAAAGTCAAAAACACAGCACTGCACCAACTATTCAAGAAGGAGAAAAATGACTGCTACTGCTGAACCCATGACACTAGTGTACATCCTAGCACACTTTGTTAGAATCCAGTTTTGTGAATGGGCAAAATGCTGCCTTTCAACTTCCTTTGTGTCACTGGAATAGATATAAAGCAATTTGGTTTCATTTTCCTTCAGTTGTGTTAGTGCAGGGTCAGGTTTTTGTAGATGCTCACTTGACCAGACACCCACTGTATCCTACAGTCTATGGCACTCTCAGACATAAAGCAGAGAACACTGGCACTGGGAACCCACCAAAATATGAAAATGTTCAATCATTTAAATGTAAAGGATATGTCAGGAGCAGTAAGGTTTGAAATTCAATATGTATCAAGTAAATATTTTTGCCTGACATATATTGCCTAGCCCAGAGGGCAGCCCATTGTGTTTGGCACTATGGAAGAAAGCGTCCTTGCACCAAACTGTGTGACAAAAATACTTCAGACCATTCTGGACTATGAAAAGTCAACAGAGCAGTGGGAGCCTGCTCCCTGCAACCTTGTTTGAGGAGGTTAGTACAATCTGGAATAGTACTTAGCTTTCAGGTGTGGGTATAATCATATGCCTGCTGCCTGGTGGTAGGCAGGCACCATGCTGGAGTGGCTCTACCACGCTTCTGCCCCTCAAACTTCAAAAGGGCTCCTTCTCCATATACCAAAAGTATTGGCTTCTTTTTCTTTGCATTTAAATCACTGTCAGTGTGTACAGAATAAACAGAAATTTGTTGATAAACTTTTTAGCTAATAGTGTCTTGCTATTCCTTACATAGTATGAGTAACTCTAATTTTTAAAAGGTATTGCCAGTATATTTCATGTTTTGTGAAATCAAGGTGTTGAGTTTTTCTGCAAGCAATAAAAAAACCCTGTTGATTTTGCCATTTTGCTTTAAACACCCATACGGACTTCATTCAGTGCACATTATGGAAGTTATAATTTGTGTTTCTTGTTGCTAATCTAGAAAGGAAAACTTCATTTTTTTCTTTTTCAGTCACAAATGTTCAGGTTTAGGAAACAAAGAATTCTTTCATTTTAATATTGTGCTGATGTTTTAATATGGCAATGTCATTTGTTATTTTACTGATAATTTTCTACAACTGAAGTATCTTCACAAAGAAAAAAAGGAACTACATATATGGCATCTGATACAGGAAAAAAGTGTCCTTTGTGTTGAAGAGCAATAGCAAAAATTTATGTGTTTAGGAAATGCCCTGGAACGCACTTCCTTGTGACTTCCACTACTTAGAGAAATAGGATTAAACTAGCTTCAAGAGACTTTGACACCCAGATAAACTTTGAGTTCTTTGATGACATAGCAGAAATCCAAGGTAGGAGGTCTTTCTAAAAGATCAAATAAAACCCAGTTGAACTGTGAACTGCGAGCGAGCCAAGAAGCTTTTAGATGCACTTCTAACCTGCTTCTAACTTTTACCATGAACATATAGTAGGGTTCAGAAACAATCTGTTGTAAATTCTTCAGCCAATTAGCCGAGTGAGTTACCACCATTTATAATGCGCAGAATGTGGAGGCTCTTTTGCAGTTGCGCCGAGTTGGATTGTTAATAACAGGAAGCTAGCACTTCTCAGTACAGTGGATCAGCTACATGTGAAAATAAATGTAAAAAACCTGGAGGGGAATGGCAGCAGACTGAGATTAGCCTTTATTTAATTTAGCATTTGGGGGTCCAACACACAAATGAGCGTTTTAGTAGGCTTCATGGTGGAAGTTGCTGTCATTTGTAAAATATTCTGGCCAATTAGCTAATAGTGTGCTTGGATTTCTCCTGTTTTGATACAGTAATACTAAGTACATTGTGAAGCCCAATTATACAAATCATCCCCATATGCCATACCAGTCTCTCTTTATGAACTGTGTTTATAAATCCTGTGTGAGGAAATGTGTACTTCAGCAATTTAGACCATGTGTAAAAACATAGCCAATAGGATTGTCAAGAAAACAAGTTCCAGCATAGGAAATCCTAATGTGTTCCGCTAAAATAACACGAGTGTGTTGTGTGAGTTTTCTGATTAAATACATATTACTTTATAGTGCTTAACCTGCATAGGTCCTTCCGTTTCGCTTTTTATTCTTTCTTTCTTTTTCTCTTTTTTTTATAGGATTCAAATTTGGAGTTTTTGAGGAAATTTGGAATAGGGCTAGTCTCAGGAACAATAGCCTCAACTATTAACATTCCTTTTGATGTTGCAAAAAGTAGGATTCAAGGACCACAGCCAGTTCCTGGAGAAATCAAGTACAGAACCTGTTTTAAAACTATGGCAACAGTCTATAAAGAGGAAGGGTAAAACATTCTTATTTTAATACATGTCCAGACCTCTGTTTTAGTTCATATGGGTCTGTAAAACTGTGTTGTTATATTTCAGATTTGACAAGGACCATTAAGCCACCCTGAACTCACATATCAAAAGAGCACAATGCAACATTTTGAATATATTCTTTAGAATTACAAGGAGCTATCCTCCTACTCCATGTGAAGTTTTACAAACAACTTACAAGATGATTATTAAGTTGTCAAAATTTATGTTTCACAAATAAATGCTTCGTATATCTCAGTTTTTTTCAACTCTTCATTTTGTAAAAATAAAATATCAACAGAAAACAGATTATTTCCCAATTTATTCTAATTGCAATTATATAGACCTCTGTACCTTTAAAATGACTGCTGGAATAATTAAATCAGGGCATATTGCGGCAATAACTTTTTCCAACTTTTTAAAATACTTCTCAAGTGGGAACTGAGTTGTAGCTTTGATATTCAATTATAGCGGTCATTTTGTCCATGCATGCAGCTGTTGTTAGCAGACTTGTCTTGAAAGTAAAACCATCTCACTGATTAAAGTCATATTTCTGATTGGCTAGACTCACAGTGTTGCTTTTGTGGCTGAACATTGATTAACTTTTTCTCTTCATCTGATCTGCCTCTGTAAAATGTTAAAATCCAGATATGGCCTGCTATTGAACATATGTAATTTCAAATAATTGCTTCTAAGTGCTCTGCCAGCATTTTAATAAACACATGCTAAAATTCCATTCTTCTTTTAGAGCAAGATATTGTTTGAAATGTTTTGTTTGTTTTTCTTCTGCTACAGATTTCTGGCTCTGTACAAAGGCTTGGTTCCCAAGATCATGAGGCTTGGTCCAGGTAATTTTCCCTCTGTCATTTCTATATTGCTTTTGTTCTTGCTTTTTCTTCCCATTTTTCAGTTTCAGTTTCTTGACAAGATGTAGTAAGCATCAGTCAAATAAATGAAACTGTATCAGAAATCATCAAAATCTCTTTCACCTTTGAATAATTTCTGTTGATAATACCATCATCTAATAGTATCATAGATGAATTTGGCTAAATATATGTCTGAAAAAAATCATTTACACATACATGTTAAAGGACTGAAGAGCCAACTGCTGGATTGTGTAATTGCTTGATTTGTGAACAAGCCAAAGTGCATCCATGCAAATGCCAGAACTGTAAAACCTTTGGAAGTGTTTCTTAAAGCTTCCTATTCCTTCTAATGTGAATTTTTAGTTTCACTAGGACAATTCTGTACCCATCTGAAGTTATCTTAAAATGCAGGTTAAGAGTCTGTCCAGTGTAAATGTTTTCAACTAGTTGAAGAATAGCCCAAGCATATGAAATCACAGTTACGTTCTTCTCCTGTGCTCTGCGGGGGCTGTAAAGAACAGACACTAAAAGGCTGATAGCATGAGCTAGAAAGAGCCTTGCGTGGCCCTAGAAGGCTAAGAGGACAAGGATACCTTAACACTGGGTTTGTTCTCACTAGCTGTTACTTGTAATGCAGGAGAACAGTGGTTAAGACTTAGATCTTCTTTGAATTTTAGACTAATTTTCCCTGGCTGGTTTTGATTTATCATGAAAGCAAAGCCCTGGGACCTTAGACTGTGCCAGTCCGCAGGGGCAGTCTGTGTCAAAAAGAGCAGAAGCCCCAGTTTGAGCAGTATTCGATTCCATGAAATTGTACTTCAGATTGTGCAAGGTGGTTTAATAGGCAAGAACACACATGGTTAAAAGCAAGTAGGTGCAGAGTCTGTTCTGCAGTATAAAGGAGGCATTAGGTTTGTCTGTAAATGTTTACATATCCAACCCATCTGGCTAAGAGTGAGACCATGCCTGGTTATTGTGCAGGTTAAAGAAGGTGGGGAGGGGAAGCAAGGCAGCTAGGCATAACTGAAGCTAAAAGCCTTTTCCCTCATACTCCAAAGATACTAGACACACAGGACAAAGAGAAAGCAGTTGCACTTCCCCAGTACCCAGTAACAGGAGATTTTGGAATAAAATTTTGCATCTTACAAATTACTATGCATTCTGGCCCGGATCCAGCAAGTCAGCTAAGTGCGCACTTCATTTTAAACACTTGTGTAGTCCTATTGGCTAATACATAGATTTGACTTTCTGATTAAACAATAAAGCAATCTTTATTGTGACTGGAAAGGTAATTCCTTCTTTCAACAGGCAAATGCTTTCAGGAGGAGATACACGAACAGATCACACAGTATGAGAATTGGATTCAGCCTTGATTTTAGTTGAAATCGCATCTTAGACATTGTGCCTGTGATTTGTTTGTTGGTCAAAGACTTTTGCAAACTTTTGCTCTGTCTAGCAGTCTGTGAGTTGCTGTTCACAGAGGATTTTGAGTCCAATGATGATTCATTAGGATAAATAACATGAGAAAATCCATGTGGTAGTTCTGTGTGCTTGGTTTTCTGAGCCTACCTGACCTACCTAGTAAGGTCAGCCCAGTTCAGCAGCAGGCTTGTTAGAGGTACCACTCTAACTCACTAACTGAGTCAACAGAAGGCAAGAAAATATTTATGCCCCAGTGCTGACACCCACAAACAGCAAAATGCTGCACAGCTTAGTCCTGCAGCCTGGAATCTGATTCTCTTTTCCCATCTTTTCCAATTAGAAGTTACTCTGTATGCTTAGTTATATATCTATATGCACGTACACATCTTCTGAAATGTTACCATTCTTTAGTTCTTACTCTGCTCTCATGAGACCTCAGTTGGAGTATTGTGTACAGTTTTCGTGTCCCCAGCATAAAAAGCACATGGAACTATTGGAACAAGTCCAGAGGAGGGCCACAAGGATGACCAGGGGACTGGAGCACCTCCAGTATGGAGGTGGGCTGAGAAAGTTGGGGCTGTTCAGCCTGGAGAAGGCTGTGTGGAGACCTCATAGTAGCCTTCCAGTATCTGAAGGGGGCCTATAGGGATGCTGGGGATGGACTATTCATTAGGGACTGTAGTGATAGGACAAAGAGTAATGGGTTAAAACTTAATTGGGAGAAGTTTAGATTGGATATAAGGAGGAAGTTCTTGACTGTAAGGGTGGTGAGGCACTGGAATGGGTTGCCCACAGAATTTGTGAATGCTCCATCGCTGGTGGTGCTCAAGGCCAGGTTGGACAGTGCCTTGGGTGTCATGGCCTAGGGTGAGGCATCCCTGTCCATGGCAGTGGGGTTGGAACTATGTGATCTTAAGGTCCTTTCCAACCCAAACCATTCTGTGATTCTGTGACTCATCAGATCAAAACTTTGCCTATGGATGCATAGCCAAGTACAGGCACAGAAAGATTGTGTTTATTTCAATACGGTGATCTTCTGCTTTAGACAGCTAAACAGCTTAGTTGTAAACAAACAGTTGAAAACCTTTCTTGAATCTTACCTGGAAGCATTTTCATCACCCTGGTGATGAATTTTTGTCATTCCACCACTCAAGTTCCTCTTTCATGACTAGACCACAAATACAGACATACTTAGGTGAAATCGTCACTTGAAAAAGAGCAAAGAAAAATATGAAACTTGACAAAATGTTAGGAAAAAATAACACACACAGGGTAATTTTGATTTAAAATGCAAGTTTTTCACATCAACTTTATGGTCTAATATTATATAAAACTGGTATAGTTTAAGAATTGGTGAATTTTCGATGAATTAGGCAATTAGTAAAATTATCGATTTTGCAAATATGGCTTTTCCACGTTCTGATTTAGATTACACACTATGAATGCTCTACAAAACCTTAAATATACTGCATTTTGTATATAGTGAAATAATATCTTTTCTTCCAGGTGGTGCAGTGATGCTTTTGATTTACGAATACGTTTATGCTTGGCTTCAGGACACAGTTGATCACAAGTAGCACTTCAGAAAAATGTATTCTTTAAAATAAATGCATTCTAAAACACACTTTAATAAAGTAAAAGTGATTCTCATCCTTTACGATATTGAATGCCCTCAGATTACACTGATGTTAGTACAGTTCAAGACAAATTTGGTCCTGATCCAAGAAAACATTTAAACACATGCTCTTCTCAAAGTGCATAAGTAAATAGCACAGTTGATATTTGTAATTGTTTTACAAAACAAGAAAAAATATATAGAAGACATAGGAACAAGTTAGTTTTTCAAGGACAACCTGACAATTCTGGATACTGTGTTATATTATGTAGTAAATACACTTAAAAATCAGCTGAAATGAAAGGTAACTTTCAGGGGATTTAGAATAAAAAAAATGGAATAATCCTGTGGAGCCACACACTAAGCCAGTATAAACTGCCAGATCCATTGACTCCATGAGAACATGACCCATACTCTGCAAACAACTCTTGCGTCAATCTCGGATCCAGTTTAAATTGAGTCCGGTATGGTTCAACATTTATAGAAGAGCTTCTGAAGTTGTTGAGAGTTAGGACAGAAAAAAGACAGCACTACTAGCCACAACCTTTGGATGCTATGGCTTAAAGAGCTGTCTTGTAATAAAAATGCTCAGTGCAGCTTGACTGCCCATTTAGCCTTTCATTACCATCATGGGAGGGAGAAATGATGTTCTAAACTGATAAAACATATGCATTTGTAATTATACCTCAAAATACACCTTTCTATAGATAAAAAATGTTGCTCAAAAGTTAATATTGTTGCTTTTCTTACTACTCATTCTAGCTAGCTCTGTGAAATACAATTTTTGCTATGCTGATTGAAGGCATAGTTTCAGTTCGTACAGTTGTGCCCCATACTACGTTAACACTGTTAACTTTGAATGTTCTTCCTCTTAAGGAGATACGAACCTTTTTCCCAACAATCCTAAAGAAACATCTTTCCAGATTGTTACTTGAAAATGACAGGTCACATGTGAAGTCTCATCTCATGAGTGTTTTTAATGTGTTAGAAAAGCAACAAGAAGTTAAAAATAGAAATGCATTCTCAGCATTTAAGGGTGCTTGTACTGACATGCTTAATAAACCTCTCTTTAACCTAACTTTGACAACAATGACTTCTCATGCCTATTCTACTTCATAGCTAAAGTCAATAAAATTAACTCTGTTAAAATTTATCATTTTGAGGAAAATGTTCCTCATTGTATTTCATTATCGGTACTTAGCCAAATAGAAGACACTACTAAGATAATTTTGAAAATTAAAAGCAAAATGCGTTATAATTAGTCTTTTATTAATTTAGAGCATTCAAAATATAAAAATAAAAGGCTTTAAACATACTGTATATACATATCTAGCCTTTGGTTTTACATCCTTTCCAACATGATTATTTATTTTCAGTTAATAGCTCAGCCTGATCTTTGATAAAGAGAGAACCAATAGAAAGCAGAAAATACAGCATAGTTTTAGAAAACAAACCATGAATGTGCCAGCCCATTCCCCCATCACTGTATGGTGCAATATGGGGTCTGATTCAGTTTTACACTGGAGGTCTTCTGTACCAGGACCTTGCAAACACAGTGAGGCGGTCATAGAGAGAGTACTAAGTTCCACTGATTTCTTTGAAATCCTTTGATATTCTGTGGAGTATAAGCTTTTCAGATTAAAAACTTAAAATTATGCACCCACATATACTGCATATTTCCCAAATTAATGCATTCACCATAGTAGGTTCACTCCAAATTTATATCCCTGTACCTGACAGCAGCTGCTGACTCTTGTACCTTTGTTCAATCTGAGGAACACTTTCTGCACACAGCCCCACTGACTTTCCACTTGAGCTGCAACTAAACAAACACAAAATAAAAGTGGTTCATGATGGTGGATTCCCACATAAGGAATAATTAACATTATGTCTTGTCCTTACTTCATAAAATACCCTGATTTAGCTGAAGATAATGCAAACAACTGATATAAACTAAGGGTCTGTCTCTTCAAAACACACTAATACCTCATGGGAATGTCAGAAAAGATGGCTTTTGTTCCAGAAATGACCTCTCACTGCTCAGGAAAATTTTGAAAACTTTTGATGTAGGCAGACTTTTTTATGGATTTGTGAATTGTTGGAGCTCAAAAAGCCATGCTATGCAGGGCTTCTCATCCTTTTTTTCGAGGGCTTGGGTTTTGGGTTTTCTTTTCCTCCTTTGATGCACCTTGTTCATGCTGTACAGGTAACAATAGGTTACCCATACTTATTCTATAATTCTACAATCCAATAAAACAACTGGGTTGAAAGCTAAGATCCTGTTGCCAACTTAATAATTTATTGATTCATGATCTTTTCGTGTCTTTCTTTCTTCTCCATTTCATATTTAGTGAAGAACTTGTCTAGAAGTAAAGCAATTTCTTTTCCATGGTGTTAAGGCACGTCTTACTTCCATCTACAGCTGCATAAAAGCAGAAAAATGTCCATCACATCACTAACAGTGTGGCAGAGTGGAAATGCACTTGTGTGCATATTACCTTTAGTGGTTTCAAAGCAACATTCTTGAAAAAGTGTTCCACTGAATAACAAGGGTTTCAGCATCTCATTAAAACCAAACAGCTGCC
Source organism: Forpus xanthops (assembly GCA_032466535.1). Classification (NCBI taxonomy): domain Eukaryota; kingdom Metazoa; phylum Chordata; class Aves; order Psittaciformes; family Psittacidae; genus Forpus; species Forpus xanthops. The sequence continues at coordinate 16,297 of JASSUY010039654.1, read as the reverse complement.
GAATGCCTTTGAGGCTGAAGAATACAAGATCACATCCGGGATCAGATCTTTCTTTCCTTAGGGCCATAATACAATACCTATGTTCTTTATAGAAATACAGTTCTATTAACCATTTTTTAATGCAAAAAGCAAAAGTGGCAGCAGCCAGTTGAGTCCATTTAGATTTCGTTGGATATACCGTATATAACATATGAACTGGTTACTTAGATTCTTATGAAAATTTCCCCACAGCCATCTCGGCGATGAGAGCAGGAAATCCACAAACAGAGGACTGTATTTTAGGAGGGGACTGTATTTTACCTTCCCACTGAATGAATGTTTAATACAGTATGCAGATAGAGCAATATTTTAAGAATGAAGTTTTCTCCTCTGCTTTAACTGTCTCTAGTGTAATTTAAGTTATTGCACGTTTATGAAAGTACAAAATATATTAATATCCTATGAAGAATATGAAATGTCACACCAGGCTTCATTGTTTTTTTCTAAGTTCATATTCTGAACATACCTACAGCATTCTGGAATAATAGTCAGAACTTTATTATTGCCCAATGAAAACAGGTAGATTTTCAAAGATCAGTATGTTAGCTCTCCTGGGACTAAAGTTGAAAACAAAGTAACTGGCACAGAGTACTTGCCACTGGATACAGAAATGTAGAAGGGGAATTTGTTAATATTAAAAAATCTATGTAGCACCACCACCACCAGTATACCTATAAGGAAAAAAAAAAATGCTTCAGAACAATGTAAACTTTACCAAGAGTCATATTTTACATTCCTTAAAGCAGAAATTAAAGACAACTTCCTCTTTAAAAAAAAATTATAACATAATCTTGGGGCCAAAAATGCTGGACACAAGTGTGCCGACAGTGATGGTACAGCTGCTTTTCAGCAGTTTTGCTGACTGACATGATTTTGTAAGCATCTCTGCACAGGTTGCATACTAATGGCATTTTCCCCTACAGTTTGCAGTTTGTTCAGATATTTTCCACCCATTTCTGTTTGTACGCTTAACACAAATGTGAACTATCACAAATCTAGAAGGCTCCATATAGCTTGGGGAGAGTTACTTGATTGGATTTCTGCCTTTGAATCTTCTGCTGAAGATATAACTGTATTTCATGAGATGCTGAAGCCTCTACTGTAGGCACAAAAACACAGTTAAAAATCCCTACCTAAACCTCATCACCTGAGGCTGTCACCTCACCACGCAAAGACACAGAAAAATAGCTAGAAAGCCAAAAAACAGTTTTAACTTAGAAAAAGAAAAAAATGTACTGGAAGGTGAAAACAAAATTCTGTCAAAAGCCTATATTTACAATAGATAAAACACAAAGGTATTACTACTGCCTGATGATGGCAACATGCCAGGAGAATCTAAGAGACGCCTATTGCCTTGGTTCTATATTTGATTGCCAAAACCCAACAAAACAACCAAAAGTGATCTCTTAACAGCAGTGGACTGCATAACCCTATTGATGAAAAGGGTTGTTCTTTAGGCAATTGGCAAGCGCCTCCCATTTAATCGCCTTTTCTGATTCAAGGCATAGAAGAATTTTCTGAGGTGACTTTTTTTTATTGATTTTACACAAATCTTAATAACAATTGCACATTTAGAAAGTCTGTGATGATTAAGAATAAATACGTGTGGTTTGACCAGGAGAGAGTGGGACAAGGCTCCACAAGCCCTTTGAGGGATGCAAGATCTTTACTTAAAGAGCACAATACCACAGTTCTCTCAGTTTTTGATGTCTTCAACTCTTTCAATCCTAAAAGCCTTACAGGAGACAAGTCATGAGGAGAAATGCCAGGTATCTCCAGAAGTTTGTGAGCCAGGCTCAGGGGATAACCACCCAGCAGACTCATGGTGGTCCTGGACCAGCTCCTGCATCAGAGAGCAGAGGCCGTGACTGAGTGGCTGCCCTCCCTGGCTGTCTGCATGCCCTTGAACGCCAGCGAAGTGGGGATGTCGCAGCTATGTGGGGACAGTGGGGTGCCTCCAGCGTGCTGCCAGCCGTGACTCGCCATGTAGCCGGATGGGGTGGCACTGTATGTCATGTAAGGTGACACTTGGGCTGGTGTTGCATAGGGAGGCATGGCTGGTGCCGACACAAAACTGCTGACGGCAGGGAGGCCACTGGGTGCCTGAAAGGAAAGGAAAGGAAAAAACATTTCTAAGAGAGTAAGACAGCAGATCTGCTGTAAAATAAGGTACCCATATATGCTGCTTGGGCTTTGTACAAGAATCAGAGCTACGGGGACACCCAGGGAGCCACCCATAATCAGTCCCCTAGATTTCAGGGGTACAGTGGCCCCCTTGTGCTTTGCTTTTAAGGTCAGCTACCCCACATGAGCCCTGCACACCTCTCCCAGCAGCTTGTCCCCAACAGAGACGTTTAGGGAGCACACAATGAGAACAGGGCAGGAACAGCAGAGCCTGTCCACACACCCACCTGCCTTCCCGCAAGCTGTTCATGGACTCCTTAAGCCCATGACTGCATCTAGTTATTATATTTGAGAGCTACTGCTGGAGGTATTTGTGGCAAGTTTGTCCTGTCTCTCTCACTGAGCACCTTCGTCCTCTTGGAAATGAGTCCATAGGCTGGAGCAGGTTGGTTTTAATATTTACCTACCTTTCCCAAATTTTGCATGTGATGCTGGCCACTGTAGCCAGGCCCTGGCAGGCAGTGCTATGGTAGTTTAAGCTGGGCGTTCAGCGACCATGGCCAGATCAGCAGGAGGAGAGATGGGCCCATCCCACCACTTTGCCAATGCCAGCCCCAAAGGATGGTGGGCTCAGCCCTGAGCTGCAGCAGACGTGCAGATCCCAGAGCAACGCTCCTTGGAGCACAGAGGTAACAAGCAGCAAGGTGAGGTGGGAACATCTTAAACTCTTTGCTGTTTTTAAACTGTTTGCTCAGGGCATGAGTCACAACTAGAGTGGTAGTATTATAATTACTGATGATGTCTTTTAAAAATGCGTTTTCTAGGTACTTGGGATATAGACTTGCTAATGTTCTTTGCTCACAGTTTCTCCTGGTTTCAATGGGGCTTCTGTGCACAAAACAATTGTAGGGCTGGGTCCCTTCCTGTGAGCTATTTTCCTAGGTCCTTCCTTAGGCTGGGGAGAACAGTTTCTATTTAAACAGAGAAGGGAGAGTCCTTCAGTCTGCCAAGGTAGGATTTCACAATGAATGACTCTTTATTTAAATAAAAAGTGTTTGGTGTTTTTTTTTTTTTTTCACACCCTGTAAATGCTTCTTCAGCAGATGAGGTACAAACAAAAATCATTTATCTTGCTTAAGTTTCAATTTGAATAGCGTTTATTTTTCTTTTTAGGATTTGGGGTACCATTTTTTTCCCCAGAAATGTTTCCTATATGAATATGAAAGAAGAGGTATCAATTCAGCAAATCATGTAGCATCTGCATTTTTTTTTTTCACTGGTAGAAACAGGCCTAACCTGGATCATGCAGAGTTAAAAAATTAAACAGACTTTTGTTTCTGCTAACATTTCACTTGTTCAATTCCTGCCTGGATCGCACCTGCCAAATTTCCAGTATTTACCCCCATAAACGGCACTGCCCTGGTTTCAGGCACATGAGTTTCCTACCAATGTAACTTACAGTTTCACTGGCTGGACTATCCTCTCATTGCCACTTGGGAAACCAAGCAGTAATCCTGCTGGAGTCAATATAAATGTGTACAGCAATCTAAAACAGCAGGAGACAGTGATGGGATCCCAGCCAGAAGCCTCCGATAGGTATATTAATTAGTACAAAACATACAGCTGCAGCAGCAACATAATTGTCATTCCAAATCCATAAACACTTTGTTGAAGCTGAACTTGCCTTATTCTTTTGAAAATCCAAATATGTGACCTGACCTTCAACTCCAATTACATGTCCCCTACTGTGTCTCAGAATTCCACTTCAGCCTCAGCTATAAATATCAGTGTTTGCAACAGTACTAATTAATACAAACCTTCATATAATTGCACTGTAAATTAGTACACTTCTTAAATCACACTGAAAATTATTTCACTGGATTTACTGGAAAGTAAAAAGAGTGACAGGCCCTTAAAAGCTGCTGTTCCCCAAGCTCCCTGCCTCTTCCAATGTGCTTTTCAGGGGAATATGAAACAAGAACGAGTACACCTCTGCCTTTTTCTAACGAACAGCAACAAAAATCTTTGCATAGATGCATTAGAGCCATTAAAGCCAGGTTGTAACACTGGGACATCAAAAACCACAGCCCAAAAGTCTTCTGCACGGAGAAGTACAGAATCCCCAAAGAAGAAAAGACCTGGGGCAAGTCCCTGAAGAGTGTCATAGCTATTGAGACAGCACAAACCTTCAACCTCTGAAGCTCAGAAGTTTTCTGGACTCTGTAAGGCTACCTTGCTCCTCCAGTCTTGCCCACTCCCAAATAGAGTGGTACCAAGCACTGTGTTCAAGGCTGTGCCTGGAAGCTGCATTTTGAGTAGGATTCCCCTCTATGAGTAGTCACATCCCATGAGCCCTTAACAAAGGAGACATATGTCCCTCCAGCTTCCTGTGTTGTCACTGCTCCCCTCTACCATGTGTGGCTCTGGGAAAAGCCAAAGCCCTTCTTTGCCACAGAGAAAAGAGAATGCTTCCCATGTACAGACTGCCATGCTGTAGGATGCTCTCCAACCACTGGCACTTCCTCTTAGAACTCTTTAGAAAAGGCACATGATCTAACAACCTTTCATTTGATAAAGAATGAGACTATAATCAAAGTGGAGCATAGTGCTGCATTATGCCAAGACTTGTTTGATTGGTTGATGGAATCACTTTGCTGAGCACCACTCCCCACCCCACCATCACACACCAAAACTGTATGGATAAAGAAAAGCAACATTTGGTCCTCCAGAAATCACTTCCCACTATGTCCAATGCTGTATCCTAGCAAAAAAAAAAAATCCCTTAAGGTGATGGCTGTGTCCTCAATTCTGCCAAAAACTGTGTGTTCTCATCCACACAACCTATCACACAGGACCCCTGGGCTGTGCTCTGCCGGACCCCAGAGTGGAGCAGCTTGTGGCACAAGCTAGATCTGTGTCAGGCAATAAGCCACCTGTTTGCTGGTCCATCAATGCTCAAGCCCATGTCCTTGTCTCCAGCAGCTCCTACAGAGAAGGTTGCCAGAGGCCAGAAACTGTCGCTTGGCATGATTTTGGGTGAATTTGAGCTCCTGAACATTAATGCAGACATTGTTGACAAATATTTAATCCAATCACATATATGTTCCCCTATTTCCTTTTATCATTGTGTGCTCTTCCTAAGTGGTCTTAAAAGCAAAAAGTAAAATTAAAGTCTTTGAACTATAATTACTGGAGAAGCCCTAGTCTGTTACTGAATTATACTAGAGGTGATATTTGGGTTGTTACTCATAAAACAGATAGGACTTGACTAAAGATTTACTAGTTTTTGTAAAACCCTAATTTGAAAGAATGATTATCCTGATTTATAACAGACAGAACGTTTTTACCTACTTCCCTTTACTTAATTTACAACTGTGATAGCTGTTGTTTTTATAGTGTAAATTTAAATGTGAAAAAGATCTTGCCCTGACTACTGAGGTGAGACATGGAGGCAGTTTTGTAGGGACCACCAGTTGTGACCTGTCAAGAGCCACCAGTGTGGAAAGCTGTTGTTGCTGCCTCACTGAATTAATGAATCATTCTTATTTTTACTCCAGTGCTACAAAGCTTTGCTGCTCAAAACCATGATCACATGGATTCCAGTAGATGCCTTCAGCGAAGCAAGCATCACTGGGATGGGAAAAAACTGGCCCGGCATGGAGCACAGTTTTGTTTCAGGGGAGGTTTAAGCCATACCTGCAAAGCAGTCAGAGGCCTCCTTTGGCCCACATTTAAAACTGATGAGATAGAGAAAACCTCACTTTATGTGATTTAAAACTACACTACACAAAAAAAAAATCCCGATTTTCATCTCTGACTTTCATCAGTGAAGGACTTGACCCAATAATTTTAACTGCAAGAGTTTTTACTTCTAAACAGCTTTAGATAGAAAGTGTAGGTTATCAGGAGGGTTGAATCTTGCCTGTCAATCTGGCACTTTTTACAAACATGACATTTAGTTAAAATAAATGGGGGGATTAAGTTCCATGACCCTGTATATACTGGATGAATAATTCGTCCTGCAGTATTTCAATTTGAGGAAATGAACATCAAAATCTAAACATTCATAATTAGGAGTGTGAGAACCCCATGGTGTTTATGGGGTTTTAAACCCTTAGAACTTGTTTTAAGTGCAGAGCTTCTCGAACCTGGTTTTTAAGTTTTATAAATATTTTTTTTCCTTAATTTAAACCACTGCTTTTCAAAGGAAATCTAATTTTTTAAAGCAAGCAAACAAACATGTAGTTCTAAATGAACAAGAACCTCTGTTGTGCAAGTGATAAGGGTTCCTGTTTGAAAGCACTTACTGTCTGGCTTCTACAAAGACCAGAAGGAAACATTTGCTCTGAATTGCTGTTTCTATCAATGTTTTGAGACAACTGATGGAATAAGAATTTCCAGATTTTAGAGCCTAGAACACATGACCTCCCACTGATTTGCAAATTCAGTTAAATATGTTCTCCTAAAGACACCTGAAAAACTATAGCAGTGGGGTCAGCATCCCAAGTTGGGTCTAGTGCCTTTCTGCCAAGTATCTGCTGATATGCACCAGTGCCAGTGAAAGGAATATCCAGGCCAGAATTCAAAGCCAAGGTGGACATAAAATCTTCCTTTAAGTCACATAAAATGATTCTGCTGAAACAAGTGGACTGTATGTATTTTCACCACTGTTGGTCCAGTAGTTTTAACAGAGAGACTCTTTAGATTTAGACAACTGAAATACAATACTAATGAGAGATTACTTTTTTGTCATTGTTTTCAGTCTGGGATTTGTGACATAAAGGGAGGTGGGTGGATGAAAAGCAAATCTAAAACTTGCCTTAAGAACAAGTAATTTCCATGTTGGACTCCTAAAAGTCAGAACTGTTCCTCTCTAAACCAGAGGTAACCACCATGCACATCCTGATTCCTGTTATGAAGATTACACTGGTACAATACGTCATACAGCTTCAGCCTTCTCTCGCCTGCACAGTAAGGAGAGAAAAAGGCACGAGCTTTCCGGACAAATTTCCCAATCAGCCCATGTCAGACAAACTACCTGACTTTTTTTTTTCTCCTGCCTTAGTCATATTAGTACAAGAGAAATGCACAAGGTCGATTTCACTTTCAGACATCATGGTATAAATCCAAATTCTATATTGTAATTAATTGATACTATTTTGTTTTCTTTCATCCATTTATCTGCTTTTTCTTCTCTAGCCCTTCCCTTGCTAGATATGTATCAAAATTCAAATATCAGAAATCTCTCAGTATCAAAATTAGACCATCTCCTTTGCTCCCTTCCCATGTGGCTTCTATAAATATTTCAGAAAACATCTGAAGGTCGTACCATTCAAAACCACAGGTCTGTATTTATGTTAGTTATCATTAATAGCAATAATGCAAATCAACTCATGTCAGGTTTATGTGACTGTGAAAGAGCACATTTGATACCACAGCTGGATGCCACCTCAATTTTATAGCCCAACTCTAAAGTGAGTGTCCAAAAGAATTTAAATTGTTCTTGGTTGAAAGTTATTATTTTAAATTATTTGAATCACTTGTATATTGTAATATAATTGTTACAATATTTTTATTATATAGATAATTCATTGCATAGACTAAGAGTACATATTTTCTAGGAGTACTCTTAATGTCTATGGAAAAAAAGGTGTTTCTGAAGTTACCCAATTCACCAGCCCTAACGAGCTTGGACAGTAACTCAGCCCAAACTCCCCTGCTGGAGTCAGCAGAAGTTCCCCCTGTGTCAAGACTTGGGGAACACACCTCTGGTGAGTAAGGTTGCCGTTTCATTTGTATTTCTCAATTCTAACATTAACTTGGATGGAATGAATCCTTCCTGTCCATGGATCAGCAAACTCAGCACATTGCCGTAATCTTTCAGCGCAGAGCCTTTCCCCATCAAGCAAATGAAACAAATCTGAAAAGGTACCATAACTCTGTTTCTGAGCAGCAGCTCCTGAGCAAAGGGGAGTGCTGGCAGTGGTTTGAGCTGCAGGATGCTACTGCAGCTCTGCGGACAGACACCCTCCCTCTGCTCATTTTTCAAAATGAAAAACTTAAAACGAATTCTGGAAATGCTGAATGTTTTCTGAATGTCCTGAAAACACAATCACAAAGTAACTACCGGAGAAGTTGCTTTTTTCCATAGCAAGAGAAAAGCATAGCAGGGAACAGAGCTGAATAGTCCTTCAATCAGGAGAGCAAATTACCTTAAAAACCCAGAGGATATCTCATGTTCTCAGTGACATGCACATAATCAGTCAAAAAGGTTATGGCAACAAGACTAGGAGCAATCAAACACAAACTGCGAACATAAAGGAAGCAAACATGCTAAATCTCTCTTCTTAATTGGTGGTTAAATATGATTTATAAATCAAACCAACATATGGGGTCCCAAGGGAAGAGTAAACAAATTTTCCAAGTAAAACATTGGCGGCAGCAGGCCTGTAATGGAAATGTCATTTAGGAAAATGGCATTACCTAAAGATGTAAATAATACACCTATGTTTCTTTTCAGGTTTTTACATAACCTTAAACAGTATCTTGGTAGAAATTGTAGTTAACTAAATTAGAACTAAATTTTGAAGCTGCTATCCAGTGCTACAGCATCAATGGGAACAATTTCATGATCCTACAAACACTCATCCAGATCAGTGTCCCACTAAAATTAACGTGTCTGCACAGGTCAGTTACCTAAAGGGGAAGGATTACAAAAGTGAGCATGGAGTAAATTTCTCCAGCTGATGCTAACAATTTTTATTAAAAAGCTTTTTAAAGAAAAAGTTTCATAAAATTGCTAAGCTGCATGTGAATGACTTAAGAGTTGGCCCTGCAAATGAGGGTTTGCAGCCTTTTCATAATGCCAGAAAAAAAATCTTGCCAAAATCTTTTCATATTTGACTACACATCCAAATTCGTAGATGGATGAACTTATTTTAGTGAACATATTCCCCCTTTAATTTTCTATTAATTTCACTGGAAGCAGAAGAGAATAAAACAGACTGAAAAAAATAGGACATTGTCATTAAATAATTTTGACATACAAAAAATCTTGAACAGAAAGGGAAAAGTGTTGGAGATACTACTTTGAAACATATGCCTTTATATTCAAGAAAGTCTGAACAGTGGTAATACATTGAAATTGAGGAGCTTTTAAAATAACACATGGGGAAGAGGTTTTTAGTCAGGCTGCTGCTCAGTTGAGCTGGGTTGATTCCCAAAAGGCTGAGCGTTGAAAAACAGAAAGAGACCTTTCAAGAACAGAGAATTACAATATTTCTCTTCAACTGTAAATCGTGCCAAGCAATGTTGGTGTTCTAGTTGAAGTCACAATTAAACCAAAGCTATTTGCTTGCTTGAGTCCTTTAAGATTCCAAATATAATTAGTTCCCCAATCCAATACAGTGTCTCTTGCAAAGATGCCATATTCTTTACAGTTACCTCTCCTAAGTTCAATGCATTGCAGTGTACTGCATGAGAAAATCACACTACTTCCCTTTAAAATGACATTCATTCCCTTAATAATGAGCAGATCCCATTCCACGTGTTTAATGCACTTTTTTATTAACTTCGAGTTGTTTCCTTTACTTATAGGCATCCCCAGCTGCACTGAATAACACAGAAATCACATAATATCAATTGAGCGTTTTAACTATAGTTGCAACATGCATCAAGAGCACTCTTAATTTTATTTTCTTATCAAATTTTAAATCTTAGCCTCTTCAAGGAAATTAAAATCCCAGTTTTGGAAATAGTAATAGTAACCTGAATTTACACACCAACACTGATTCCTTCCTAAAGGAGCCAGGGGCATTGTATGTCTTTCCAAAACAAACTAAAGCAGAAACAAAAGGAAAAAAAAAAGAATAACAAACAAAAAAAAAAAAAAAACAACCAAAAACTCTTTCTTGGAGACTGAGAAATCCATTACAAAAACAAAAGAAAAAGAGAGGCAGGAGAAAAAGGCATGATGGAGACAAGGCAGATGAAGGTTGTTGTAAAACCTAAGAGCCCTTCAAGGGAAAAGAGGGGAGCAAGGGTTTGCAATGCTCCTTCAGAAAAGAGGCGGGTTTAAACTGTTTTCACAGTAAAGTGAGATCTACCACATACAGAACATCAAGCACACACGTCCACCTACAGTGTCTCCCAAACATAGATTATTGTGCAGTGTCCGTAAGTTCACTGGGTGGTTGCTTTCCATTCACACTCCAGTTTAGAAAAGATGATATAAATGCCTTTCCAGTGGAGATGCTGGATCTCTGTCCTAGTTTAAACCACAACAATGTTGAGATATATTTTTTAACTAACCTAACAACCAGAGTACCTCAAAGTATAGTAAAAACAAAACAAATTCTGTTTTCTGCTGTCACAAAGCTTGATTTTAATTATGAAGACACAATTTAAGTCTCCCTTAGATGGATACACTGGGCTTACAAGGACAAAAGCAAAACTCAGAAAAAAAAAATCGTGCTATATAAGCAAACTCCTCTGAGTAGGAACTAAAACAAAACTTCCAATAGTTTTAGAACAGATATGCACAATATTTCCCCCTTGTTTTTTTGGCAGAATCTTAAGTTGGACAGGGCACACATGGACAGAAAACAGGCAAATACAGTGAAAAGAATAAACATTTGCTGTTTCTACACTAATGGTTAAACCTAAAATGCATTGGGAAAAGTTTCTACGAAAAAATGACACTAATGTATTTAACAATATATTGTCATTTCAATATGGTGTTATCTAAATGAAACTGAGGCTGGAAGGAGACTTGCAGAGACACTAAAGGTATTCTTGATGGCTAGAACCTAGGTAAATAGGGGGTCAAACTGGTAAAGTCTCCACTTTGTCCTCTGCAGGAGGACAAACGTTCAGGGACTTCTCTGTGTTCTTCAGGGAGAACCAAAACAGTGCTCCCCTTTGTCTAACAGATCTCTGAAGAGACAGTTATTGGGAAGCTGGTAAGTTAATGGGGGTAAATCACAGACCATCAATTACTGAATATCCATGGCCATTATGACTAGGTATGTAGGCAACTCCTAAGAGCTGGTAAATTGCAACAACAAATTCAAACACACCACAATCTTTGTTTACTTCCCACTCTACTGCAAGCCAGAGAATTCTGAACAGATCAAGCCCTATCTAATCCCCCTGCCCCTGGCAGCTGCTCTTTGGCTGTGATAGGCATCTCCTACCACTCTCACTTTTCAGTCACTGCTCTTGTTCATTGAGGCAGAGCTTCTGGTGGGTTGGGGCCCTTGGAGTACAGGGTGCTCTGAGTGCAGTTTGAGTGTCATTATACCAGTCACTCACCTCTCTGACTTTCTTTATTAGTTTCATCCCGGTGGAATGCCCTGAAGCCATGTGGGTTGGTGGGCAGGGCACTGTGTTTTGGCCGTGGAAGCAGGTGGCCAGTAAGAGGCAGGTCTCACAAATGGGATTCGAATGGGGTGCCATCCAGATCACCTGGGAAGGAATCGGGTGCATGTAGTGGGATCAGCTCATGCCCCTCACCCACAACATGCAATGACACGGATGCCTAGACCTTGAGCAAGCCATCTTACTGACAGTGTTTTATTTAACAAGAGGCACTGGTCTGGAGATCCTGAGAGTGACACAGGACCAGACAGTCTCCAAGCTAAGCTATGAACCCCTGCACTGGACAGGAACTCTGCTAATGATACTGCTAGGTACTATAGCAAGAAAGCAAATAAGCAACTCTCCTCAACACATTCCTCCTTCCCCCACAGCCACGAGTGAGAAGCAGAAGGTCTGGATTTTACCATTGGTGGATTTTGCACAGATCCATAGCAGGACTAAAACTGCTGGAATCCTGAGTTAGAATATAAGATACCAAATAATGTACCTGCTAATTATTTTTTTCAATAAATAATCTGCATAGGAGGGTCATGTAATTGATCAAAATACTTAAGGTTACATTTTCACCTTATTCCCAGAAAAGTGAACGTATGTTGTGGGTTCTAAGCATTGCAGATAAAAACAACTACAGACACTCTGGCTACCACATATACAGTTCATTGTTCATCTACAACCAAAGATCAGGAACTAAATATTTATATTGCCTACATTTTATGTGCAAATAATTCTCCAGAATTGCACCCATGATTATTTGCAATCACTTGCTCTAAAATGGAGCCTTCCTTTTATGTGCTTACATCATACAAAGCTCATGACCCCAGTCAGAATGCACCCAAAGGACAGGGAGGGCAATTCCAGTCAAGCCGAAAACCCAAGCCACTAACAGCTGATGAAGTTCAGCTGAGAGAGAGGTGAAGTGGTTGCTACCTTGGGATCTGACAAGAATGTCAAAGGAAGACTTCACTCAAACTCCATTCACACATTGAATTAGGGGGAGTGTTTTCAGCAACTCTGGTAGGCTTGGGCTCAGGCCTCAGAACAGTGTAGCCTTCCCAAGAGTGAGCTTGCATAACCACTTGCTGGCCCCCAGTTACAAACTTTTTCTCATCAGTGAGTATCAGCTCCCTTTGGCAATGTGCACATCTGCTTCCTGCAATGCATACAGCAAATAACGAAGAAAAAAGAAGTCTATTTGCCTCAACAAACCAATCAGACACACGTCAGGTCTTCTGCATTTTCATACATGTGTGAACACAAACCACAATCTTTTTTCAGTTACGTCTATGATGTCAGTCCAGAAAGTCATGAGCATCAGATGTCTGAAAACTGCATTTTAAATAAGATACATATTTATTAAATAGTTTAATTTTAAATGCAGGGCACAAATGGTTTTGTATTTCAATGATTTCAACTGCTTTGGTTTTAATTAATGCAGCTTTCACTATAAGCTGTGTAATGTATAAAATACTCAGAATATTCATCCTTTGCACTAATCATACAGTTATTTGTAGAAGCCTTCCCCCAACACCACCCTTAATGTGCCTCTCCCTATAAATACTGCAATACAACTGAGCTCTGTATGAAATGCGTATGACCCAAAACTATCAGGCTCTCAGAAAAATGTATTTTCCTTCTCAGTTTCTCTGATTCACAGTCACTGTTTGCAAAGCAGTATGACGAATATGTGGATATTATGCAACAGGAAAATATAATGCAATTGCTTATGTATAAACAATAATTTGTGACATCAGGTAATTAAAAATGAATAGAAACTTGATGAGGCATCTCTGTGATTTCCTGGGGAACACTTGCTACAGTCTGCTAGGCAGAGTTTCCAATTCCTCAGACCCAAATACCAAACGACATTGCAAACAAAGGTCGTAGAGACACCAGAAAATCCATAATACCTAAAGTGAAAAATGTTCTACACCCAGAAGTTCAGTTCTGTGTTAAACAATTGTGACTGTGTATTGCTGAGGCTAAAATGTGAAGTCTTCCTACCCCTTTTGTGGAGCCCTCTCTGAGGACAAATTCCCACTGATGGGCAAAGGGTGAAATGCAGCCATTCTAACCCATCGCAGCTACCAGCCTGGCTACCAGCTGACAAATCTGGGATGTCAAGTAAGAATTTTGCCTGAAAAAAAAAACCTGTGGGATCCCACATGTTAAAACACAGCTTATCATTTGAAAGGAGGGATCAGATAAATGCATTTTAAAAGTACGGGAGACCCTGTTCTTTGGGCTCAATTTTTCTGGTCTTTGTCATGCAGACAGACTTTCCAGGGGATTACCTGAGTAGTAAAATATTATCTTCCATAACTAAGGCTGGCTACCAAGTCCTTCACTCCCCTAGTAGCTATGGAACTATTTGCAAGCTGTGGACAGGTGAACCTTGAATGTTGCTGATGCTTAAAATGTATAGCTAATATTTGTCGGAAACAGCAAAATTCCCTATTGCTCATACAAAATCCTTCGTTAATGTGCTTCAGAGCACATTCCTCTGCTCCTGTTGTGTAATTGGAAAGCCTAAGTAAAACATGCACGCTTGATTCTCTGCTGCTCTGCTCCTCTTGTAGGCACCTCTGACTTCGGTAATACAGACCTAAAACTGGAATATTAGAGAACAGTCACTTCTCTAAGTGAAAAGTGCTGTCTGCCTTCTTAAGACACAGCTTTGTAATGAGCTTTGCCTAAAAGATGGGGAAAGTAGCATTTACGCTGAAGTTCAAAGACAGAGCCTATTTCACTGTAGTCCTTCTAGCATGTAAATTATGACTGTGGCTTCCCCATTTTTCCACCATTCCAGATATCCTTTTGCTAGGTTCTCACAAATGAACCAGTGTTCTCTCCTGTCCCCTGCTCATCCATTTACACCCAAAGCAGTATGCATTGCAAGAGACTATGAAAAGATCCAAGGAGGTCAGAGACTTCTGGTGAGACTTTACTGTCACGGATTGCCACCCCATACTCACTGCACTTCAGACAACAGAGAGCTAATAAGTCAGTGCTACAAACAACAAGAATATGTTTCATAGATTTCACTTTCAAACTGGTTGGAACAAACCTATCGGCAAAAATATCAACGCAAAAACTGGAAAAAAAAAAAAAAAAGTAGTCACACTTTCACACCCTTATTTTCTCCAAATACCTTCTAAATTAGTAAGATAATAAATTTGTGAAAGACAAAGCAAATAATGTACATGTGAATAAGTTCTCTGGTAACCAAGTCTGAATACTACATGAATAGACTGGTCTATATGTCAGAATTTTTCAAAGCCAGCTTCTGTTGCCCCATATCAGTAAGGGACAGGACTGAAGGGGAATCTTGCCTGTATCTTCTCTTAGTGAGCAGCATACTGAAAATGACCTTTTGAATAAATACTTTTTAGCTTTTCTGCCCTTTTAAACTCTCTGGACAATATATTTCAATAAATGAATTCCATTTTATTAATAGCAATTTGCTTCATTTCTAAGTAGCAAAGATGTCTAAATTACATTTATCAGATGATCTTCCAGGCTGAATAAAACTTTAAAGTAAGACTGATCTTGACAGCAGAACAGAGATATATCATGAAGACAAAAGTGTAAATACTGAGAGTGAAAAAAAAAAAGATAAAAATAGTTTCCAGCACCAGCATCGAAAATAACCCAATTTACATAACAATTGTTCCTCAACAGATCTGTTGAGGTAAATGAAATTGTAACAAAGGCTATGGGTTGTAGCCTATGAGCCAGATCCTGTGAATATTTCAGCAGAACTATATGCAGAAGACTCAGCCTGGAACCTAGGACAACACAGCCACAGTACAGCTGCTCTTAACAGAACAGTGACAAGCTATTTCCATCATGTTTAGTAAGACTGCTAACACTTTGTTTCATTTTTTAAAGAAAATTGTGGAAGGATGAATATTAACACTAAACCTAACCCTATATTTAACCATGAAGTGATGGCTATAATATGATGATATTCTCTATGATATGAACAGAATAATAATGGGACAATAGAAAAATGTAACACAAAGCGAACAGGACAGCTTTAAGAGCGGCGTATTGTTTGTAAGGCAACATATGCAGTGGTTGTTCACTTTTGGGGCCTACAATAACTCCCACCCTGCCTCCTTCACCACTCTGCACGCATTCCCATAGTTTCCACTCCACATCTTGAATTCAAAAGGGTCTGATTCATCCACCCTCAGCACCACATACAGACTACAGAAGCTCCTCGACATGGAATCCAAAACCAGACACAGAAATCGAAAAATACGTCCAAAACCTCTCTTTGAATGGGAACATGCTACATAGAGATCATGGTCTTTCCTCGACTTTGTTACGAGAGTAACAAATGAATGGCCGGGAAGTCGATGTATCTGAGAAACCTCTGATGCGTTTTGAAACGATTCCATCTTATGGAAATAAAGTTTTCAAAACCTGTTCTTTCCCAATGAGTAGCAGTTGAGCCTTTTATAGCTTTTCTCCTGGCATGGGATTTGATTAGCAAGTACAGAGATTTAGACAGAGATTTATTAAGTAACAGTTATATTGTGTTGTAATTAAAACGTAGGAAATTCGCAGTCTACTTAAGCGTTTAAAAATGCTTAATGTAGGAAGCAATTACACCTCATTTTCAAATTATTCCCCTGCCTACAGAGCACGTTGCGGACAGGGTAAACCGCGGCTTCGAGGGCGGCGGCGGCGGCAGGACGTGCCCGCTGGCGCTCCCCGGGACTACGCGGCCCGGCCCGGAGCAGGGGCTCGG
>JASSUY010039653.1:57747-85026 GCA_032466535.1 Forpus xanthops | reverse complement strand
CACACACACACACACTCCCACGCACACGCACACACACACACACACACACACACACACACACACCGCAATGAGACTGGCCAATGGGGCGTGCGGAGCTCCCGCCGCGCGCGGCAGACCGGCGAATCCGGCGTGGGGGGGGCACAGGAGAAGTTGGCGCGCGCGGCGGCGGCGAGCGGGATTGGCTGCGGGAGGGGAGAGGTTGACTTGGCCGTTAAACCGGCTCTGAGGGGGTGGTGAGGAACCGGCTTGTCATGGCTCCGGGCACCGCACTGTCCGCAGAAGGAGGGTCCCGACCGGTGCGAAGGGAACGGGAGCCGTGAGCAAGCTGCCTGCCTGAGTGCCTCACAAGTCGGTTTGCCTTCGAGGGGGTCGGGAGCCGGGAGAGGAAGGTGCTTCTCATGTGGGAGGTGCAGTCAGACACCTTTCTCTCATGGCTTCTGACCCCCTAGAAGTCCCTTGGAGCGCTTCTGTGCTTTCCCGATCTCTCCTTCATGTTCACCATCAGACATTTGCAAGGAGCCATTGCCCAGCATTGGTGGCACCAGAATTTGCAAATCACAGAATGGTCTAAGTTGGAAGGGAACCTAAGATCCCCTAATTCCACCCCCCTGCCATGGGCAGAGATGCCTTCCACTAGACCAGGTCGCTCAAAGCCCCGTCCAACCTGGTCTTGAACACTGTCACGGATGGGGCAGCCACAGCTTCCCTGGGCAACCTGTGCCAGTGCTTCTGCCTCACCGCCCTCACAGAAAAGAATTTCTTCCTTACATCTAGTCTAAATCTCTTTCAGTTTAAAGCCATTGCCCCTTGTCTTGACACTGCATGCCCTTGTAAAAATTCTCTCTCCATATTCCTTGTACGCCCCCTTTAGGCATTGGAAAGGGAACTGCTACAAGATCTCCCCAGAGTCTTCTCTCCTCCCGGCTGAACAAGTCCAGATCTCTCAGCTTGTCTCCATAGAACTGCTCCAGTCCTCTCACTATCTCATGGTCCTTCTGTCGACTTGTTCAAGCAAGTCCACATCCTCCTTGTGTTCTTGTGCTTGGGGGCTTGGCCCTTGTCCACTCTTGCTTCCCATCACGTACCATGCTTCCCTTCCTTCTCTGCCTTTTACCAGAGACATCACCCCCCTGCCCCAAAACCCTCCCAAAGCACCAAAATCTATCTATATAGCTCAGAGATGCAATGGCTTTTCTCCTGTGTCAGCCTGCTCCTGTGCTACTGCTACAGATAAGGATTCTGAGAGAATTTAAGCCAGTGCTTTAGCTGTGCACCACACATAGAGACTCTGCTTGGTGGGATGCAGGGAAGCCAAAGCACCTTGTCACAAACAGCGCCCTGGCTGCCAAAGTGGTGGTGTTTTGGTTTTTTAAGTAATGACTCAGCTCAAATCTGGATAAGTACATTTCAAAATGCATTAATAAATAAACATGAGCTGCATCTTAACTGAAAGTGTTTTACAAAACCTGCCAAACTGCACAGCTTGATTTTTAAACACAAAAAGGTGGGAGCACCTCCCCATCAACTTTCAAAGTCAAGATGGGGAAATCCAAATCAGTCATTACTGTTAATGCTTGGATTTGTATTGAATAAAGGATATTTACTTTCAAATACTGTGCATTAGTTCTGCCTTTCAAAATCAAATACAAAATCTCAACTACCTACTCACTAATCACTATGTTGCTTGCAAATCAAATCCAAATATTAAATATAAGTTTTCTTCATCAAGCCATTCATTAATTAATGGCAGTTTTTAAATTGCGTTACTACACTAAGCACGTTAGTCAAAGCATTTAATCAGCAAGATTAAAATGCAGGTCCTTTCCCGAAGTTGATTTTCAGGTAAAATTCCCCACTGATCCAGCCAGGAAGTCTTACTAAATTTTGACAGCGTGTTATGGCTCCAGATTAGGGAAGTTCAGCTAGGAAGCGGCCACTCAGAATAACCATACGAAACCAATGAGAAACAGCTTGTTTCTTGCACAGGTGTGCAGCTTGTTTTAAAGCTCCCATTCAGAAGCATAACTTACAAGCTTATCTTCAAGGGGTCCATCAGCTTATAAACAAACATATTACATCAGATTATGGGTTGCACATCAAAATCCCCATGTACCCAAGAGGCATCCTAGCCCCACACAGGGCTGCTGCACTTCCTACAATACCCCAGACCAGGAGGTCAGCCCTGGCACTCAGCCATCTCAACTCTTCAGTCACAACTAGGATCACAAAGGGAAGTCATGTTTGATCAACCCGATAATCTATAATGAAATGCCTGGCTTGGTAGATGGGAAGACAGCAAGAGGTATTGTCTACTGTGATTTTGGTGTGGCTTTTGACACAGTTTCCCATATGATCCTGACAGAGAAGATGATGAAGTATAGGCTGAATGAGTAGAGAAAACTGGCTGAATAGCCGGGCCCAGAGGGTGGTGGGTGATCAGTGGTACAAATTCCAGTTGGAGGCCAATAACTAACAGTGTACCCCAGGAGTCAATACCAAGTCCAGTCCTATTCAACATCATCACCAGTGACCTGGATGATGGGACAGAGGGCACCCTCAGCAAGTTTGCAGATGATATGAAACTGGAAAGTGACACAAAACAGAGAGCTGTGCTGCCATCCAGAGGGACCTAGACAGGCTGGAGAAACTGGCTGACAGGAACTTCATTCAGCCAGGGAAGTGCAAACTCCTGCACCTGGCAAAGAACAACCCCATGCATCAATATATGCTGGAGGCCACCCAGCTGGAAAGCAGCTTGGCAAAAAAGGACCTTGAAGCAGTAAATGATATCCTGGGCTGCATTAGACAATGGATTGCCAGCAGGTCAAAAGAAATGATCCTTTCTCTTTATGCAGGGAGGCCACATGTAGAGTGCTGTGTCCAGTTCTGGGCTCCAAAGTACAAGAGATACATGGAAGCGGTAAAGACAGTCCAGCAAAGGGCCATGGAGATGATGAAGGAACTTGGATCATCTCTCCTAAGAAGAAGGGCTGGGAGAGCTGTGACTGTTCTGCCTGGAGAAGAGAAGGCTCAGGGGATATTATCAGTGTCTATGAACACCTGAAAGGAGGGCGCAAAGAGGATGCAGCCATGCTCTCTTCAGTGGTGCCCAGTGGCAGGACCAAAGGCAGTGGGCACAAACTGAAACACAGGAGATTCCCTCTGTATATCAGGTAACACTTTTTCTCTGTGAGGGTGATCAAGCACTGGCACAAGTTGCTCAGAGAGACTTTGAAGTACCCCCTCCCCCCCCTTAGATATATTCAAAAGCCATGTGGGCAACCTTCTCTATGTGGCCCTGAGCAAGGGATTGGACCAGATGCCCTCCACAGCTCCATTCCAGCATCAACCATTCTGTGGTTCAAAGGCCAAATCCTATGTACCATGGCATCCCTCCCCTCCTGCAGTTATGTACACCTCCTCCAAGTTGGGCTCTATGTCTGATGAGTGCCTCATATGCACTACCAGCACCTTTTGCCACAAGTGCAGCCTGGCCACAGAGCAGGTGTGAGTCACTGGCTCAGACAAGAGAGGCCAGTGCCACTTTGTCAGTCTGCTAATCTGCTGTCCCACCTGCTATGCCTGGCACAGCACTACTTTACTTCTGTATAATCTGCAGCCCAGAATCCACTTCTCCCACAATGCAGGCAGCTCCACCTAGCCCAGGGAAAATCTTCACACTTGGTTAGTAGGCTGTGCTTGGCTCCTCCTTGGCCAATGTCTGGGCACACCTCATACACACGGTCCTTTACAACAATGACTCGTGAGTCTTTGAGGTCTCACAGCCTGGCTCTTAGTTATTTGGTTAATGAGATTTGTAATTCCAATCTGATTTGCCATTTTGGAAAACTTTAGTGAAAGGGAAGGGAAAAGGCAAGGTAAAAAAAAAAACAAGGGAGGTGGGAGGGAAAGGAGAGGTTGGGAAACATAATTCCAACTCTCAAGCAAGGTGATACTACCAAAATCAGCAGATCCTCCATGTAGCATGGCTGCTGTGCCCAAGCAATGGTTGAGAGGGCTGTTATCACTTCCCAAGTCTGGCCAATACCATCCAGCAGCAGATTGTTTTGATCATGAGCCATCTTCACAAAGCACTATCAGGACAAGGAGCCAAATGCTTCCACTTCACGTGATTCCTCAAAGAAAAGCCAGAAAGACTGGATTCAGCCGAGCATGCCGAATTGTCCATGCATCACAGGTGAGACTACCAAGCTGCTACCACCCCACATGGTAAACAAAGCAATTCAGAGAAAGGTTCATTGAAATGAGTGAGAGGGAAGGGACAGGATAGCAGAGAGTTTAGGGTTTTAAAAGAGAGCTGAAGAAGGCAATACAGTGCAGAAGATCATTATTACATGGAGGAACAGTGACATCAGTGGGACTGTAAATTACAGGGAAGCGAAGTTGGAAGGGACCTCTCAGAGCCTCTGGACCAATCTCCTTACAGTAAGGCTAATTCCAGTCAGGGAGGTTGTACATGGACTTACCTCATCAAGGTCTGAGATCATGAGGGAAGAGAAGGGGTGGCCATGAGGGAGATCATGAGGGGAGAGAAGGGGCAACAGTGAGGGGAGATCATGAGAGGACAGGAGGGGCAGTTGTGAGGAGAGATCCGGAGAAGATAGCAGGGGCAGCCATGAGGGGTGAGGAGAGATCATGAAGGGAAAGCAGAGGCAGCCATGAGGGGAGACTGTGACAGGAGAGCAGGGGTAGCTGTGAGGGGAGATCATGAGAGGACAGGAGGGGCAGCCATGAGGGGTGAGGAGAGATTGTGAGGGGAGAGGAAGGCAGATCATGAGGGGAAGAGCAGGCTCAGCCTTGAGAGGAGTTCATGAGGGGAGAGCAGGGGTGATCAAGAGGGAAGATCACAAGGGGAGAGGTGGAACGGTCATGAGGGGAGATCATGAGAAGACAGGAGGAGCAGCCGTGAGGGGTGAGGAAAGATCATGACAGGAGAGCAGAGGCAGCCATGAGGGAAGATTATGAAGGGAGAGGTGGGGTGGCTGTGAGGGGAGATTGTGAGGGGACAGGAGAGGCAGCCATGAGGGGAGATCGTGAGAGGAGAGCAAGGGCGGACATGAAGGAAGATCATGAGGAGAAAGGTGGGGAAGTTGTGAAGGAAGATCGTGAGGTGAGAGCAGGG
This sequence comes from Forpus xanthops, assembly GCA_032466535.1. Lineage (NCBI taxonomy): Eukaryota > Metazoa > Chordata > Aves > Psittaciformes > Psittacidae > Forpus > Forpus xanthops. Next base: position 79,883 of record JASSUY010039653.1, on the reverse strand, counting down.
GCAGGCACAGGCTGTGAAGGCTGGCCATAAGATGAGATCTTGCAGGGAAATGAGGCATGTCCATGAGGGGTAGGGGCAGCACCTAGATCATGTGGGGCCACTATGAGGGAGCATATGAGGGGTAGCTGTGACTGGAGATCATGAGGGGAAATCTTGAGGGGAGACCACTTTGCACTTAGTGACATGGTTTAGTGGTGGGCTTGACAGTTCTGGCCTGATGGTTGGGCTCAAAAGATCTTAAAGGGCTTTTCCAATCTAGCTGATTCTATGATTCTGTGATCTTCAAGGTTGGAGGCTTCACAGCTTCTGGGCAGCCTGTGTGCCTTGCATACCATGAGCTCCTGCTCCTAGTTCTGTGTTCTTCCATTGGACACACTCCAGTCAGCCAGTCTCCCTCTGGTGTGGGTGCTTTCATACATGTCCAAAAGAGAAATTCCACAGTTGTCAATATTGTTTGAGAGAAACACAAGGCAATAAATGAGGCAATCACTTAGGCAGATCCTGTTGCACACGTATCCTCCATTTCTCAGCCTAGGGCTCCTGCAGAGCACCATACAGTAGAGTACCGTATAGCCTCCCCAGGCTCCTTTCACACCCATTTAGTCCTATAGGCCCTCTGTGCTACATGGATAAGAATGCAAAAGACTTAACAGTGAAGAAAGACCAGGACATTTTCAAGGAGCTTGTAAAGCACAATGGTAGCAAGACACATCTAGTGGTGCACAAGAGTCCCAACTCCAGGGAGGCGCTGTTGCCTCCTGCCATCACAGCACATTGTACTGCTATGGTCCTGCTTAAATACTGGTGTGGTTTTCAGCAGCTGCCCCAGAAAAGGGGAAAACTGGAAGGGTCAAGGGTATTGACCTAGAGGTGATATCTACCATCAGACACAGTTGGGGAGTATTTCTGTTCCTGTGGATAGCTCCAGGTGTCTGAGGGAAGAGCAAGTTGCTCCCCACCCAGACCAGCTCCTGTCTCCTGTTCACCACTCCACTCTACAAATGCTCACTAGGCAGCACCAGTGGGGTGAAGAGGGTGCAGAGGCTGAAACCCCTCTAGGCACTGCTCTTCTTTTCCACGGTGCAGGCTCAGGAGCTCATCAAACAGCAGTGCAGGACCTCCAGGCCCCCTCCCCAGTGCTGCGACTCTGCTGCAGCCTTACACATGCCAGCCACGGCTCCTGTGCTCAGACGCATGCAGCCACATTTCAGTAGACCTGACTCCCCAAGTGGAGAATATGCCAATTAATATTGGCATATTTTAAGTAATCCCACTTTATTAACTACTTCTCCAGGGTCTCTGCATATAATGAGTGAAATACATTAATCATCTGACAGTTCTAGTTATTCTGCATGTCAAATCCTATCTCTTCATTTGTGTATCCAGACTGTTATGGTGAACAGTTGTACCCCTCCACCTACTCAGTGCTAATTTAAGAGTTGTTATTTTTGGCTAGAAGTGATTGTGTGCATAAGAAGTTCAGTTTCCTCCAAAAAAATTTAATAGGAAGCAGAATGCAGGACTGGGCAGAAAACTCTCTTTGAGAAACACAATTTGCCAAACATCATCAAACCCTGTTTTCAGGTAATGTGGCAGAAGTAAAGCATCTTCCTATGAAGATTCTGTTCTGAGTTTATGAATGATTGAGTTGCATAAGACATAGGTATTTTTGACAGGAGTATACCAGGAGTGTGTCACTCAGAAAAAACAACTTTTCAATTCGTAAAGGACATAGTATAACTTACTGCAAGTGTTGTAACTGTGATTGAAAATATGAAAAAGCATTTGCTTATCAAAAAATTTGTACGGATGACAAAAGCTCAGAAGCAAAGTTCTCTCTCCAGACATTTGTAAAGTCGATTATCTGTAAATATGGCATTTTTCTCTTTGTAACGCATGTTTTGTTATTTCTGCTCCACACAAAGAAATGTTCTTATTCCTGAGCAGTGCACCCATGCATCTGAAGGACAGGAATGGCAGAGGACATTCCAATCTGAATATTGAAAAAGGGGTTAAAAAATCAGGGAAATTGTTCTTTGAAAAATAGTTGTAGCCTGTTACCAGTGTATCCTTTCAAGGATGTGTTGCTGCATGTGTGTAAGCTAACATTTGATGTCCTGCACGCACTGATTAGAAAGAAGGATTGTTTACCACTAAAGTCCTAACCAGGCTCTCAAAACCAGATTGACTTAGGACTTGATCTGTACTGGTGAACTTCATGCCTTCTACTCATTTTCCTGCCAGTTTTTTCCATGTCTTAAAAAAGCTGTTTACTACAACCCAGAAATTGTTGCCTTCTTTTATCTTTGAGAACAGGAACAACAATGCAATAATGGAGGTTTCTTTCTGGCTTTCAAGTAACAGTAATAGGCTGGTTACAAGACCTTGGGCTCCATACATAGAATGTAATTATCCCTGCCTAGTACCCCTTTTAGCAGGGACAGTCTGCTTCCATGAGTACATAATATCTATTTCCCCTTACAATCTCTTGAAAAATTTCTCTTAGTCCATTGCATGCTTCAAAAATTATGATAATGGATTCCCTGTTTTTCCCATCTGGTATTTTTCTGAATAATTTTCCTGCTGCAGCAAGTAGAATTGCATCCTCGCACAAAGAGGATTACATGCATTTGATGAATTATTGTCCACCTTAGCCTCTCTTTTGAACAATACTGTTATCTGCGTTCACTGTTGGCTGTGAGTAAAGTTATATGCAAAATAAATTATTTTGGATAATAGCAAAATCTGAGCTTTCCCAGGAACATGACTGTTCATGTAATAAGGACATATATGGGGAAGTCACAAGTCCAGGCAGATAACATCAGTTGCTTTTCCCATCTCTACCATCACTGTAACCCTATCAGAGAAGGCCATCAAATTTGTCAGGCGCAATCTGCCCTTAGTGAAGCCATGACGGCTGTCACCAATCACCCCCTTTTTTGTCCACGCGCCTTAGTATAGTTGCCATGAGGATCTGCTCCATGATCTTGCCTGGCACTGAGATGAGACTGACTGGATCTTCCTTTTTTTCCTTTTTTAAAAATGGCCATGTTTCCCTTCTTCCTGTCAGTGGGACCTTCACCGGAATGCTACAACTTCCCAAATATGATGGATAGTGCCTTGGCCAGTTCATCTGTCAGTTTCCTCAGGATCCACAGATGCATCTCATCAGGTCCCATGGACTTGTGCTCCTTCAGGTCCCCAGATGATCTGAAACCTGATCTTCTCCTGCATCAGGTGATACTTCATTCTCTCAGTTCCTCTTTGTCAGGAGCAGGTGATCCCTGAATATCAACCAATTTCCTTGGGCCCTCTTCCCCCCAGGACTTTATCCCACGGTACTCGAGAGGCCAAAGTCTGTTCTTCTTAAGCCCAGGCTAATGAGCTTGCTGTGCACCCTCTTTGCTGCCCTAAGATCTTGAACTCCCCTATTTCATGGTCACTGCTGCCAAGGCTACCCTTCAGCTTCCCATTCCCCACCACTCTCTCCAAGTTGCTGAGAACAAGGTCCAGCATAGCCCCTCTCCATATTAGCTTCTCTGCCACTTGGAGAAGGAAGTTATCATCAATGCATTGAAAATACCTGTCTCTTGTTGGATTAGTTAGTCCACATATGCAAACCTATGGAAAATCAGTGTTACTGCATTAGCCTTTTACTACTGGAAACCTGGCCTCAGCCCTGATGTAGGTCACAGACAAAAATAATTTACAGTCCTTAACTAAATCCCATAGGGAACATTTACCCTTGCGACCACCTCACTAAAACCCCAGCAGGCTTTGGTCTGGCTTTCACCTTTGTGAAAGGCTCCACAAGGAGCCCACAAAGGTCATCAGAGGAGAGGACAGGGATGGCACACTTTGTTACAGCATTTTCCTCTTCTAACCTTCTGTCTGCAAACACACTAACCCTGACATGTGGGATAAAAGAAGACACAGTGACACTGCCTTTGAAAGCATAGCCTAAGCCCACAAACTGGGTGGTTGCAGGAGCACTCAGTTTGGTTTGGTGTTGGGTGGCTCTTGGTTTTTTTTCACTAAATCCATTGATATTGTTGAGGAACAGCAGCTTTTAGGCACACAAGCCCTTCCTCACTTCTGAAACCCAAGCAGCAATCTTCATGTTAAGAAGAGATTAAGTTGTTCTGGGTTTAATAGAATTACGTTAATCAGTTGGACAACTGGAGTACAAGTTTAGTCAGTGCTTGTGAAGTGTCACAAGAGAGATAGGACAAGCAGGTAATACTTCTTGTGGGATACTGAGATGCTAGTAAGAAGAGAGCATCTATAATATATCTTAGAAGTTATTATCTTCTTTATAGCTGAGATGTCTTTTTATCAGTCGGTTCATTAATTTTAGATTCACCTTTTAAAGCTGTTTTCTCCTCTGTCTGTTTTATGCAAAATGCCTTCCTCCCCCATTCAATTCAGCACATCTTTCTCTGGCAGCTATCTGAAGGTGTTAATTCTGGTGACTAGTGGTGGCCTGTTTTCCCCATGTAATTTCTTCAAGGGCAGACGTGCAGAGTTGTGTGGACATCCCTCTGGTCCATGTGCGTGTGCATGCAGTGCCCCTCACTCCTTTTGTGGTGGGGGATGTGCCATGGCAAGTTTTGCAGCCAGCACTTACAGGAAGGCCGACAGAGGAGCTTGGCTGAGTAATTCAGGAGATACACTGATGTTCGGCAGAAAGGACGTCTAACAAATACCTGTATGAGTAACAAGAATGGACTTTTAACAGTAATTTCATGGTTTCATCTTTAAAACAGTATTACTCAGCTTGGAAGTATGTCAGCTCTTATAGACGTAGCCTGCAGCAGTCCTGATGGCTTGCTCTGTAGCATCATCTGGTGGTCGCGCCAAGGAAAAATTACCCCTCCAGCATCTTTCATTTCTGTATCCTCCATTACTATAGTGCCTCAGGATTTCCTTGCCTCTTCTCTCCACAACATCTAAGTAAATAATTACTCCTACAGTGACTGGATTCACAAGAAAAACTCTATGAGTATTTGGTTCAGGTGAATCTTAAAGACTGCTGGCCCCACAACTCTGTGTGAAACTTGCTTCTTGGTAAAGGCTCAGCAGAGATCAACATACCACTGAACCCCTTAGGAGAGTTGTATGTACAGCCCACAAGTTTCACACAGTCCTCAGTAGAGACCATACATCACATTGTCACTATCTGGAGAGCAAATACATGGCATTTAAAACTTAAATGAATGTTGGTTCATGCTACAGTGCTGAACTTCCCCTTACAGTCTGAGTGGTGGAAGGATAAGGCATCTCACCTACACTCCCCAGCATAAGGAGAGGAGCAGCAGCTGAGCATGGTGAGGAGCAAGCAAGCAGCAATCAACTGTGCAATCAGATACTGCCCATCAGCGTGCCTTAGTCAGGCACAAACTCCTGGGGGAGAAAGGACAAAGCTTGAAGCTCTCCCTGGAGCAGGGGGCACACAGGAACCAAGATGTGACCCAGGGGCTGTGCTGCCATCAGATGCACTGGTGAGGTCGCACCATGAATCCTGTGTTATGTTTTGGGCTCCTCAAAGAAAGAGGAATCAACCTAAAGTTGTGCTAGAGAAGGTTTAGGTTGGATATCAGGAAAAATTTCTCCACTGAAAGGGTTGTTAAGCATTGTAACAGGCTGCTCAGGGAAGTTGTGGAGTCACCATTGCTGAAGGTATTTAAAAGATGTGCAGATGAAGTGCTGGGCGACATAGTTTAGTGGTGGACTTGGCCACGCTAGGCTAATGATTGGACTCAATGATCTTAAAGTTCTTTTCCAACCTAAATGATTCTATGATACTATGAAGAGTAGACATACAGAAGCACACAGCTGCTTATGAAAGGCACGGGGGAGAGTACCCCTGCCCTTCCTGTCTAAATCATTAGCCTGGAGCTTTTCTTCCTCTAATATTAATGTTTTCCTAATTACCTGCTCCTATGAAAAGGTGATTGTGCCTGCAGATTCTCTGAATAAATCATTCAAAATATTAAAGCCACAGAGCACTGAACTTTTAGTTAACGGCAGGTTAGAAAATGGCCTGCCCACGCCACCCTTCTCATGGGGAGGAAAGCAAAGGGAAGCATTCCCAGCATCCTAGTTCTTTGGTGATTGCAGTACAGAAAGCAAAACCAGTAGTCAGAGTTGCTATGGATCATGTATGTAGGTGTGGAGTGATTAAATGGTTGGACAGATCAGATGCCACATGCTTTTGAGAAGTAAGGCCCAGGCATGCATGCTATGGTCCCTTTGGAAGAACATGGTCTTGAAAGGGATGTGAGATATGGTTAAGATGTAGTGAAAAGTGAAGGATGAGGTGACAGAAGAGACAACTCCTTGCATACATGTCTCACCAAAATTGGTGACCCTTGGCCACTGTGGACCTTGGCACTGTGTGTGCATTGAGTTGGCTCTCCATTGATAACTCAGCTTTGAACATGTACTAGCAGGAGGAAGGAAGAGATTATTTATAGTGACTTGGAAGAGGACAGCTGCTCTGACCCTGGCGTAGAGTCTTTGACTCATGTCATGTCTCAGTGGCAGGAAAGCCCATCACAAACTCTGTATGGGTGGCTTTGGCCCTGGAAGGGAAGAAGGTCCTGGAGTCTTAGCTGTCACCTTGGGCTATGCTTGCACTGCTGGATGAAAGAAAAGCAAGTACCACTTCCTAGCTTAACAGCTAAACAGCACATTCCTTGTGCATGGCTAGAGGCTAGCCTGCTCTGTTGGCAGATGTCAGCAGACATACCCTGGAGGGGCTGATGAAATGATCTAAAATATTGACCTGACAATTACTCCACACAGATAATCAGGAATGGACTTACTCCCTGGTTTTCTCTTACTCAGCAAGTGCAAACACACATTTGGTCTTCTTGAGGACCTAGGGACAAAAGTGCTACCCTGTTGTCATGGTTTAAACCCAGCCAGTTACTCAGAACCATGCAGGCACTTGCTCACTCTCCCACTTCTTCCTTCCCCCACTCCTAGAGGGATAGGAAGAAGAATCAGAAGCGTTTAACTCCCAAGGGCTGAGACAAGAACAGTCCAGTAACTAAGGTATAACACAAACCACTGCTGCTACCACCAATAATAATAATGATAAAGGAGAAAACAAGGGAAGAGAATACAACTGCTCACCACCCCCGACTAATACCCAGCCTGACCCAAGCAGTGATCTAGCCCTTCCAGGTAATCCCCCAAGTTTATATACTGGGTATGATGTGCTGTGGTATGGAATACCCCCTTGGCTAGTTTGAGCCAGGTGTCCTGTCTCTGCTTCCTCCTAGCTTCCCCTCCTCACCAGTAGAGCATGAGACCGTGAAAGTCCTTGATCGTAGTAATCATTACTTAGCGACGACTATAAACATCAGTGTTATCAGCGCTGTTCCCAAGCTGAAAGTCAAAAACACAGCACTGCATCAACTACTAAGAAGGAGAAAAATGACTGCTACTGCTGAACCAAGGACACCTGCAAAAACTCTCACAAGCTAGAATATGTTCTGTAAGACTTGGCAGGGAGGAAACAGAAAGCAGGTAAAACCCGAATGCGAGTTAGTATTTTTGGAGATGCGTACTCCAGAATAATGTCAAGATGGAACAGTTTTAAACAACCCTTGGACTTTTGTGAATTTTGGCTTTGAGTTTCCTGCTAAGCCTCTGAGATCTTCTGATGTAGGCAATTCACTGGTGCAGTCTTGGACAGCTGAGAAGTCCAGAATTTCCTGAGCTGAGAGCACACCCATCCATCTTGCCAAGGCCTGCTGTGATGGATGTTAGATCCAACCTCAGAGGGGACCAGAGGGTGTTAGGTGTTGCTGAATGCTTGTGCCTATTGATTTGTGTTTATTAGTTCCCTTATTTCTATTTACACAAGTGCTTTTGCTATCTTCCCATAACTCAACCCTCAACCCACAGGTAATAAGTCACTACCCTCTAATTCCAGCAAATGTCTTCTCCACGATGGGTGCTTGTTTTCTGTATACATGGACAAACCACAGTCTGTTCTGGAAGGGGAGGGAACACAATGGCTCTGTGCCAAGAGTAGCACATATGACCAGCAATAAGCACTTCTCTCACACAGTTTGGCAGAGCAAGTGGAGAGGGGGAAGCAAAAATCTTGGAGGCTCCTCATGGAAGTAATCCCTAGCAATGCTAAGTGAGTGCTAGCACTGCCTCTGCATCCTTTTCTTTACTAAGTCCTGTTATGGGATTAGCTCATCTGTATTTTGCTTCTACTTCTGAAGCAGGGTGAGTTGTGCAGTGGTCTGTGTAATCAGGAAATGGTATGTTAAAGGAGCCAGGTGTTGCCTACACTGGTATTTCCATCTCACGCATACAAGGGGACTTCTCTTACACAAGGTTGCCATGTTTCCCACTTGTCTCTGTCCTAGTGAGGTCCTATGTGTTGCCAAAAGGCAAGAGATCACATCCTGTGATTTTTTACCAAAGCTGTTGACATTACATGATTTTTGCAGTATTAGAAAACTCACAGAGTATCTCTGAGCCATTCATTTTAAAATCTTTACAGCAGAGAGACCATGTGAACATGATAGACCAGTTCCATGTTCTGCAGCGGATGTGGTTTTTTTATCCCAGAAGCAAGTCCTCTTAGTTTTATTACAGTTTGATGTAAGACACTACATGAAAATCCCTGTGTCCACAGAGGAATTAGAGCAATCATTTGTACAAACGTGAAGGCTTTCTGATATCTTTTCAGACTAGTTGCTTCTACAAGTGAGACAGGTTCTCTCTTCCAGAAAACTCCCAGCTATCCTCCCCAAGCACTGTGGGTTTTGTTGGCTTTTTTTTTTTTTTTCAGTTTATATTGTCACATAGCCAAACATTAATGAAGGTTTTCAAATTACAAACCTAATTTAAAAAGGGAAACATATTTTTGTTGAGCTGATAAGCCTACATCATTTCTTCCCTGTGCTTCCTCAGACCCCGTACCCACAAATCTTCATGTTATCAAGCATATCCAACAGACTATTAGGTCTTAGCCAAGTCCTGCTTTTGCTGGATGGTCTGAAGCTGCATAAAATGGAATTAGACATGAAGTGTGTTGGCTGGTTAAAGGTTTATACTTGAAGGAAGGCAACATGGAGCCTACCACCACAGCTCTTGCTTAATGGAATAAGGACCATATTCTCAGAATGCTCTTTTTAGGTCTTATTTTATCAAAACAGTCTTATCTATGCACCAACAGGAAATCAAGCATGACTTATAAAATCCTGCCTGGCTCAGCTGGACTTAGTTTCCTCACAGTCCCTAGGTCTGAGTGCCTGGCAGGTAGGTACAGAGATCCTCCGCAGAGGACCTTCTCTGAACAGCTGGTGTTCCAAGGCCTGACGCCATCAAATTGCACAGGATAAAAAGCAAGTGCCCAAAAATGGGATCAGATGGGCTGCAGAAGATCAGAGCCATTTCAGGGAAGCTGGTAGTTAGCCTTCTGGTTAATAAGGTGTTGCAGGAACGTCTTCTGTCACCTCTGGGTTTCCTAAAGAGGGATTAAAATTGTAATATTTACATGAGAGAGGGCAAGAGCAGTCATGTATATGTATAAAATAACCAATGTGTCTGGTTAATGTAATTCTAGCTACTACAAATTTTCCAGCATTTTAGCAGAGCAGAAGTACTGCAGAAGAGTCTGACAAACAAAACCCGGGCCACTAATGCCATCCAGCGGCTCACACACTTTCCCTCACTAATGCATCCTGAACCGACTGGAAAAAACATTAACTGTAAACTCTTCCCCTACACACTGTTTACAATTATTCACATACCGGTTTTTTGCACTTGGTCCCATCAGAGCCCAGGCTTATAATGAAAAAGTGTCAAAAACCACACATATATTGTATTTAGCTTGCCTAAAGCTCATTTTTCTTTTCCCACCTCTTGTTCTCTTTATAAAGTATCATCTAGAGCTTCAACTCTGTGAAGTGATTCCCATAAATGTTGTACATGCTGCTGAGTTTGTATCTGATCTTTCTTCATGCACCTGATGCAATAAGCAGTCCAGCCCTTTTACAGTGCTGAGTAGCTTCAACCAAGAGCCAGGGGGGAAATGTATTACAGTGAATTTGGGGTACACATCAAAACTGACTTACTTTGTTTCTGCAATGGCATGTTACACCATCACACACTGTTGCTTTTACATAGTTCATGTACCACAAAACTGTGGAGTGGTTTGGTTGGAAGGGATCTTAAAGACCATCTCGCTCCACCTGCCTGTCATGGGCAGGGATGACTTCCATCAGACCAGGTTGCTCAAAGCCCCACCCAACCTGGCCTTAAAACACTGCCAGGGACAGGGCATCCACCACTCCTCTGGGCAGCCTGTGCCAGTGTCTCACCACCCTCACAGCTAGGTACAACAGGAATGCTCAGTGTTGGCTGGCAAGAGGCAAGGAGAAAGCTATAAACGCAATGGCTTGTATTAGAGAGATTAGCCTAACACCTACTGCTACATCCTCCAAAAGCCCCATTAGCTAACAACAGCCATATCACAGTCATCTGCATCCTTCTCTTGTCTTCCTCTCCCACATCTGCTGAGATAGAGCAGGCAGAGCTGCAGGATCATGAAACCTCGCCAGGACATGTTTGTGCATCTGTTCAACCATTTGTTTGGGGGGACTCGCAGCAGGGTGCTAGCAGAGCACTACAGACATCATCTCCTGCTTTCAGAGCAAGAGAAGAAGGGAGAAAGGTGATCCAGTGTGGAGAGATTTTCTTTCAGACAGAAAACATTTAATTTTTATTTTCTGGACCCCAGGGGTGAGGTGTCTTAGCCTGGGCTGCCTGGCACAGAGGAGTTTGGTGTGCAGAGGTTTGATAGGTGAAAGCAATGAGAAAACTCAGTAAAGAAGCAGGATGGTGGTTTAAAAGAGAGAGGAGCTGAGGGTCTCAGAGTCAAACCAAAGCAGGGATAGTACGTGGGGAGATATCCATAAGGGGCATGACTTACTGACCAGCACAAAGATGATCCTTCTGTGATGGGTGCTTATGTGAGCTGAGGCCATGCTCTACACACGGATGGACCTGAACAGGTAGGCTAATGGCTCCCCCACTATCCCCAGGCATACAGCAGGTCCTGGGCATTCAAATAATGCCTTCTGTGCTGGGAACAAATTATCACAGAGGTACACCCACAGGCCCTCAGCTACTCAGAGGCAGGAACAATTGCGATATATGACCTGGAAACTCCGCAGAGGTGCTGCCTCCACCACACAAATCAGTCATAACTAAGATCACAACAGAGATGTTGATCAGAGACATGAGAGCACTGAGCACATAGGTGATGCAGCTGGCATGGTTATGCACAAATTGAGCATAGTGGAGCAAACCAACCACAGTAGCAGTGACTGCTCCTCCTGCAGATGGCAGGGTGAAGACAAGTGTCCCTGCAATGACCTGGGAATAGCTGCTGCAATCACCATTTCTCTGGAATATAGTCACGATGCTCAGGACATCACAAAAAGCCAACTCCTCCAGAGAAAACTAGGCAGCAGATGGCTCTGCACACTTCCTAGTGGCAGGATAGCTCTAAGCTGTGGTAGCCCTGGCTGGTGGGTAACGGACACTGCCAGAAGGCAGGGCTGCCAGGGAGCAATGGCCACTCACCACTGAAATGACAGAGGGGCCCAGAGAGCATGAAAATTGCACATCCAGAGACAGTGACATCGAAATGGCCTTCCACATCCTGAAGCAAATGGGTTGCTGTTGATCATTACACCTCTGCAGGATAGCTTGCTCCTGCACACACATCTCTGGTGTGTGCCCTGATCTCAGTGCCATCATTGACACTCACTGATGGCAGATGGGACTCACTGCAAAAAAGGCACAAGAATTACTTTGTGTAAGCTGGCTGGCCCAGTTTTTCACAAGGGTGTCAACTAAGGCTGCAATGAACATTCATGGTGAAGATCTAGCTCTGGAGAGGTGTCTGGCACTCCACGGTGGGGGCTGCATTGCACTCACCCATGCCAAGACACTCCTTCACTCTGCCCTGAGCAAAGGCTGCGGCTGTCCCTCAGACTTCCCAGCATAATTACACATGGAGCTGCTCCTGAACATTATGTCAGAGTGATTCTGGCTACAAAATCCCTGCTATTAAAAGTGTGCAAATTAGTATGGATCATAGTGACAGGAGTGGATTAACTACCCATGAAGTCAGGAAGTGATGCGGCTCTCCAGCAGCTGGGTGCTGTAACCTCATTTTCTCCACAGTCACAGATGCCCTGGCATAGCAAGCTGTTCTCAGGCATGTGATGCAGTGGCTGCCTGCCAGGGATCGTTAGGAGGTTTAAATTACTCCAGTTCCAGAAAGGTATGAGGACTGTCCCGCCAGGCCCATGTGCCCATTCACAGTCCCCAGTGCTGACAAGCTGGGAGCAGGCCGGCAGGGCTGGATACGGTTCAGTGCAGACACAGGCTTTGGTGGGTGCTGCAGCTGGTTCCAGAACAGCTACAAAGCCTGGCCCTGGCCAAGTCTCTTCATGCTTAAAAGTGAATGTGGAAGGGTCCTTTCTCTTCTGTTCACCAAAACCAACAATCCCAGTGCTTGAGTCCTGACTAGGGACTTGCATATCTGCTCCAGACACATTTTAAGGCAGCATTCCAGACCACACAAATCCAAAGGGATGATGGTTCCCAGCATGCACGATGGGTGCAAAGCCTGCAGGCTTTTTCCTGTGATGCCCTTTGTCCTGTTGGCAAGGCTGGCAATGTCAGCTGACCTATGGAAAAAAATTCCTAACAGATGCCAAGTGGCATCTGATAATAATAATAAATAATAATCTGATAATAATAATAAACATTAAGTACACAGTGCTGTGGAAAATGTATTACAATACCTTGCTGATGCGTTTTGCAGCTGCATTCCCACTTACCTGCTTGCATTAAAACACCACCTCGCTTCATTGACAGTTGTACAAACCCAAGCCGATGAGCTTCTTGCTCATCAAAGAACTTGTCCACTCCCCAACCACTCAGTGTCCCCAGATAAGAAATTACGTGTTTAAAAATCCAAATAAAACCACTATTTTGTTATACTGAAGACCTGCCTACATGTATTCTGTTTGGCACTCTTGACTTTCCACTGCAGAAATGGGATCATTTACCCTGCAGCACCATTTAGGTATTTTCTAATTGCACATTAATTAGCATTTTTACTGTGGTTTTGTACTGAAGCATTGATTCCATCTCCAGCCTTACCCAACACAGCTAAGGTAAGCAAAAAATCCCAAACAAAACCCAACAAACCACCTCATCTGGTGGTGCCCTGACACCCGCTGTACTACTAAAATATAAATGTGATAAGTACTCAAGAGAGAGTACAGAACATTTTGTGTCAGGGAGTGCTGAAAAGTATATCCAAATGAAACCACACGGGAAGTTACCTCTAGCATACGCTTATGTAGGGCTGGGATTTGCAAAGCAACTTATATTATCACGTGAGATTAGGAGTTTAGTTACAACTATAAAGGCTTTAGCAAATGAAAATCTACTAAAAATCTAAAAATACGCTTTTATTTTTCTCTGCTATGAATTAAATCCTTATAAGGTCATTATATATGAACATATATATATGAAAAGGCTTTCCTTAAACTTTAGTTTTGTCCTAGTTGATATTTTAAACATATTTTCCTAATACATATTTATGTATTAGGAAACACACAATGTTTTGCCTGCATTCATTTAGGCGTCCTTCAGTGGGCAAAACCAAATCCACTCCTGAGTGCATAAATGTTTTCAGATTCCCTAATTTGAAAAAAATCTTACAGATAAGCTTTCTGCACAAACCTCAGTATTTGACCCATTTCAAAGATAATGTTTTCCCTTTTTCACAACAACTTCAATCACCAGTCACCCAAAGTGTGCTTTACTCTGTCGTCCCGGCTCTGCTCCCTGCACGGCTGAGTACCTTCAAACGTGTGTGCACCCATTTTCCTCCTGGCAGTACCAATGCCCGACAAGCACTGGTCACAGTGCTGCGCTGGAGCTGCTCCTGCTCCGCTGCTCCTGTGCGTACCATACGGCTAGCCGAGAGCCGAGCCTCATGCCCGGAAGCTGCTAGCGAAACCTCAGGAGCTACCCAAACACCAGGAACAGGGGAGAGGACCCGTTGGGACTTTGGTCTGCCCTTCACTGGCCATGCCGACAGTCCTAAGTTCCCCTTGGGAGCAGAAACTCAGACCCTCTGGGCCTCATGTTTGCTTCGGTGAGTCCAGCTGCAGCACGAAGCCCCAGAGCTTGCCCCAGGCCTTTTGCCCAGCTTCCCCAGAAGTGGCAGGAGGTGGGGCTGTGGGGAGCTGCCGCAGGAGAGGTGCATAGCAGGTTTCCCGTGTTCTGTGGCTGGTGGTTGTAGCTGTGCCTCTCTCTCTGTCACTCGAGTGCACAAATAAACTGCTGGAGGTGGGGAGTGTATGCACTGAGGCTGATGGAGCAATGTACGTGTAGGAGAATACCCAGCTGCTTAGCTCGAAAAATGGGTTAAGACTAGCCAAAGATGTGCTCCAGGAGCAGGAGGAAGGACTGCTCAGACCCAGCCCTGCTGGGATTCTCAGTCACTAAAAGCACAAGGTTGCAGAGGAGAGCTCTCTGCTGTTCTGCGCGCTGTGATGAGCACATCTATACTTTACCAGCAGCCTCCCCTCCAGACACATGCATCCAAGGTTGTAACAGGCCTATTGGAAAGATTATTATTCAAAATTAATGTTATTTTCATTTGCTTTTCTTAATGTAAGAGAACAAACTTAAAAAATCACATTAATGCAGATTTGTGGACAGTGATCTTGATGAGTGAGCACCTATGCACACAGGCAATCTGGGGTGATGTTTACCACTGCAGTCTTAGTTTCACAGTGTATTTTTCCATAAGTCACCACAAGCAGAAAATGCTATATATTTGCACAAGGCACCAGAGGTATAGTTGCTATGGGAACCACAACCCTCAAAATTCCCTCTCTTTAATCCATACAAAATCTCAATCAGAAAGCATGTTAACGCACTGCATGGCCTTTATGCTTGATATATGCCATATTTTTTCAGTACATAAGGGTTTGGGATTTTTGTTACTTTTGCATATTTAGCTTAAAAGTTTATTAGCTTCTGTCTACACAGATTAGATTTCTGTTGACCTACATCCCACTGTAATTATTCATCTGCCCCTTTAAGTTGGCAAGTTAGGTAATAACCAAGACTATCTTGAACCTGTATTCGTTGGTGACCCCTGTGTGTTTACTCTTATGCAGTAAGAGCAACCCTTTTGATCCATACTGAAAACTGCTTCACTCCCATGCTACAAGGGGTGTGCACGCTTTGCAGGCAACTACAGAACAGGGAGGACAGACAATGCTGTGTGTCCACCCAGCCTCAAGTTTGTCCCTCCTGTACTTGTTTCAACCCTCTGGGCTCCAGAACAGCCCACTTCACCATCAGTTTACCTCTAAAGCTGCAGCAGGGCCCAAGCCCTAGGCTTTTTCCAAGCTGGGATGGCAGGGGGGCAGGGTTGCAGAAGGTGCCACTCTCCCATGTCTGCTAGGTCCTCTGCCTTGCTATAGTTCCTACTACTGAAGTTTGTAATCCTACCTTGCACTTTTTCTGTTTTCTGCTTTGACTCTGATACTCCGCATAACAAAGTAGGATATTGCTACCAACCACCCTGTTCAGCTTCCTTGGGGTGGACTTTTTCCCCTAGTGGTGAGATTAAAGAAAATAAGTGAGTTATAAGGCAGTATGTGGAAGAAAACAAAACAAAAGCCTCTCCTTGGCTTCTTGTATAAGACTTATGTGAAAGAGTACCCCTGTAAACTAATTGTTTTGTATTTCTGTCATACTTGTGAAAGAATAATAGAAAACACTCTAAAGGGTGAAGCCAAGACCCATATAAGATTACTGATCTCTCTCTCCACACACCATGCAAACTCTTGCATATTAGTCCTTGAAATTCACATCCTTCCTTTAGCCTCCTATAGCTGACCACTTCACCCTGGTGTTTCCTACCACATCAGCTTTGTTAGCTACATTCTGCCTACCTTAGATTGGGCACCTCAGGGTACCTTCACAGGTATCCCGACATTGAAGCCTAATGTGATAAACCTCCAAAATCATTACTTTAGATTATTTCACTTCACATATTAAGAAGCCTGATGCACCTGGCTCTAACTCGTTCTTTTGTCCAGCATTCATGTAGAGGCATGAGAAAGGGCAGATCTCAAACTTATTTCCAGAGAGGAAGGAATAAACCTGTCTGACACAAACACAAGCAGGTTTGGACACAGGCCAAAAAAATAAAACACCATGACACAGAACTCAAGAGGTCCCTCTTTATGAAAGCGCACTGACAAGTAGAAATAGTGATATGGGAAGCCAAAGGTGACTGAAAACAAAATGAGTCACCACTATCCTTCCAAGTGTACAAACCATTTTAAATCAAATGAGAGCCACCTTGGGGGCACTGGAATTTTTCCTCTTGATCTGGCAAGCACTCAGGGTGCTGCTGCATGTTATGCCATGAGCACAGACATATTTGCTCATAAGGAATTTACAGTCTCTTCGCTCCAGGCACATTAAGAAAGAAACTCTAGGGAGTTTAACTCACAATGCCAAGATACTTCCTAGACAGGAAGCTGCCCAGCTTTCCTTCTCCCTACACTTCTTTCTGGGATTAAAATGCAAATATTTATCTGTCTTTCAAATAGTTTTTATTTATCTCATGCAGAGAAATACACTATTCAATCAAAAAAATTCCTGTTTGTTTTAGTCATGTCATGACCTGTCTCCCAAGCCACGGTATCAGAGAATCATAGACTGAGTCTGGTGTGTGAAACAAACCCTGCACCTCCTTCCCTGACGTTATGGCATTCCCAAGCACATGACTTAAAATCAGCTGGGCTTTAGGTTGTTTATACTTCACTCATATATGTGCACAGGTTACATAAAATCTCAAGTACTGTAAAATCATTTTGTGCTTCTAATTTAACTTCTCCACCAATAACAGTGAGGGAAAACAAGCAATGTGGGCTTGCAAAGGGAATTAAATCCATTTTTTCATTCTTAAAACATTCAAAGGTCACAGATCTTAGAACAGAACTGCGGAGCTGTATGCTCCCCAAGTCTGGTGTTAACCACAGTCTACGGTTTGCCAGCATTATCAGCATGTAAAGAATCTACTCCGTCATCTCTCCACTGCACATCCCTCAGAAAAGGAGCAATCCATGGCTTTCCCTGTTAAGCATAGCTCCAAGCTGCATATTAAACCCCTAGCCTGCTGCTGCGGGTAGCCTACATGCAAAGGTGCCTCTAAGAATAAACTCAGCAGCTGAGCAACAAAGGGCAGCTTCGGATCCCAACTTTGATGGTTTCTGTACAAAACACCTCCCGGGCAGGGAAACTGCTTTGAAATGCAAAACGATCCAGGAGTTCATGATGTGACACACCCCCATCACAAGAACAGCAGAAAACGGCCTGCAGAGGAAAGGAAAAAATACGAAGACACTGAGGAAAAACGTTTGCTGCTTCCTCCCACCTCAGCACTTCAGAACATTCCCAAAGATAAAGGGCCTATGTCTGGGGCTCGTAACATTACAAGACTGAGGACTGAAGCTTGCTGAATTGAGAGGAAGCTTTCAAGCGAAGCTGCTGCACCGCCACCGCCACCACAGGCCCCGTTACACAACGCCCCCAGGCGCGGAGGCGGGCGGCTGAGGGGTCCTCACCCACCATTGGCTCAGAGCGGGTGCCGCCGATTGGCCAGCAGCTGCGCCCTGTCACGACTCGTCCCTCCCAATTGGCCGAGCCCGTTGTGACAGTTGCGCAAAGAGGCCAGGGAGCGTGCCGCGATTGGCTGAGGTGCTGACGGGCAGCACTATATAAAGTCTGCGGGCGGGGCGAATCCGTAGTCCTTGGGTATTGTGATAGGGGGTTGGTGTGTGTGCCGCCCGCTTCGGGAACATGGCGACGCTGAAGGCCGTGTGCGTGATGAAAGGGGACGGCCCCGTGCAGGGCGTCATCCACTTCCAGCAGCAGGCAAGGGCTGGCGGCAGCGGCGTGCGCGACCCGGTCGCTCTGCACCTCCCCTGGGGGCTCGTTTTGGCCGTCCTGCTGAGTCACGATGCAGGACGGGCGGCGCGGTTCTTCCTCCCTCCCCCCATGTCCTTCCCGCCGGTGGGGCTGCGCTGGGCGAGCTTGTCCTGGGCTCTGACCCCGCACCGCTGCAGCGGTGGGAGGAACCGGGGCTGTTGAGTCCCTGGGTGCGCCCGGTGCTGGGCCCGGCCGGTGCTGGGCAAGCCGGGCGGAGGGCTGAAGGAGGATGGGTGTCTACCGCCTTGCCCGGCTGTGTGCGCTGAACTAAGTGCTGGAGCCGGCATTAGTCCTGCTGCAAAGCTTGTTTGGCACGCTAAGAGTGAGGCTTAACGGAGCTCTGATTGCTAAGTGGCCTGAGCTCCTTTATGCTGCCGTTTAACGTTCATTTATACTCAGTAGAGGACTTGGGGTTTTATACGGGCAGTACCGTACCTGTGAAGGAGGAATGACTGCAGGGTTACTTGTGTTTGCAAGTGGAAGTACATAATTATTCTTGCGAACAATGTGATAAAAGGCATTCCTTTTGTTTGTTGTTGCATAATACACTTTAGGAGGTTAATAAATGCAGGCATTCTGTGAAATACTGTGTTGGCATATAGAATCAGTTAATGTAAAGTAATTGTTAATATCTCTGTAGCTGAATTTGTAGAGAAGTTTCTAGTGCTTTCTGTTGACTAGAGGCTTCATTTGACACAAGGCTGTTTAATGCTGTAGCTGTTTGTTGATAACAAACCTTTTCTGTTAAAGGGTAATGGACCAGTGAAAGTTACTGGAAAAATCAGTGGTTTGGCTGATGGAGACCATGGCTTCCATGTCCATGAATTTGGTGACAATACAAATGGTAAGATGTGTATTCCAGCTTTTGAGTTACATCTGTTTATGTGATAGCTCAAGTTTAAGGAGTTTCTTCAAGTGTTGCAGCAGCAACTGGTAGAAGTCTACTTGGGTCTCATGACTGCAAATCTGTGTTAAGAAATGGGGACATTTCCTAAGGAATTGCTTCCCATTTAATACTTTGAACATGTTTAGGCTAGTGTTCAAGATCTGATACATCAAGCATTGACCTAAATGCTTTGATAACCTAGTGTGAAGAAATAAGAAAGCTTTCAACTGAGCCCTGAGTGTTCTAGAATGAGTAATCTTACATTGTTGGACTTGTAAATCTGTAGTAGGTTACTCACCTCTAGAGGATTAGAACATCTAACATGAGAGTAGCTGTTTCGTCATTATTGACTTGATGGCCTCTGGCTATACACATTGGTGTAGTGTACAAGTAACAGATTCAAACTCAATACTGCACAAAAGCTAGTTTTGGTGGCTGTGTTCTGTTTCAGGATGTACCAGCGCAGGTCCTCACTTCAATCCCGAAGGCAAGCAGCATGGTGGACCAAGTGATGCAGAAAGGTAAGTTTAATGTGCCTGGGCTGTTCCCTGCAGTAGCCATGTAAGTGCTACTTTGTGCTTGGGAAGCCACTCCATAAACAATGCTAGGACAGTACTGGAAGGAAATGGGTAGTTTCTGCAGGACTTTTAGGGTCACTTGAGAAAGGCTCTGATAAACCTACACTGATTAGTTAGATACCTTGTCTCCAAGAGTATGTGTAAAGTGTAGTCTTTGGATATGTTCTTGGTTTTGTCATAGCTTGGGGAGAAAAGGCAATATGAAAGCTCCTCAGCATGTTAGTGTAGGGAATTTGTGTGTTAAAGCCTTCTTTAGTCACTGGTGATTTGCTTCTGTTGTCAAAAGCTGGCCCTGAAATGGGGGAACTAAACTCTCAATTGCTGAGCTTGTATGCAGGCTTGTCATGTGGCAGATCAGGTTCATCAGTAGAAGGTGCTAGGGCTACAGGGGAAACTGCAAGATGAACACAAAGCTGGGTGTGCCTGGGCATGATGATTCTCATGGTGTGTGCTGGCCTGTTCTTAGCCTGTTAGTTCAGGTGCTGTACTGCCTGCAGTATGTACCCCTCAAGCTGTCAGTACAGAGTCTGATGCTCATGCCTCAGTAGGAGCCGAGACCAGGCTCTTCCCCTGGGTGCAGTTTTCATAATCCATTTATCTTAAGGGAATCCTTACGTGTTTGAGACCTGATGTCTGAGCAGCTGATTTAAACAGTATGCTGGCTGGGTTTGGAGACGAGAAGGGGCTGCACAAGAGCTGAAGACCAGCATGTTAATGGGTGAAGCTAGGAGCACGTGTGAAAGGCTGGTCTCGCACAGGGGGTTCTGGACTAGCACTGGGACCAGTGTGGCATTGTGATTGCTCTTTAAATGTTCATATTTGTCCGTAACTGCACTGTCTGTGACTGGTAAGTTCATACCCAAGTGATCAGCTGCATGCCAGACCAAGCAAGCTGGCTGGTAGCCAGGTGTGTGGATGATAACAGTGTAAAATGGTGTGTTCATGGGCTTCAGCGGCAGCCAACTGCCCTGGGGCTAAAGGTCAAAACTGCATGAAGGTTGCTTCTGCTCTGTCAGTTGCTGCTTCTGGTGTAACCTGCCTGCTCAGGCAGCTGTGGGCCAGGGAGCTCATTAGAATGGTATGAGAACTAGATTGTGCTTTTTACTAGTGTGGAGTTGAAACAATTGGACTGAAGCTTCCCAGAAGCTTAAATCAAGCAAATCACTAAAGGGAAAACTGCCCTTGGCCTGATTTTATAGGTCTTGGTTGCAAATACAAAATTGGTACTATGCTGTCTTAAGAAGCTGTCAGTCAGCATGCAGCTATCTGAGCTGGTCACCCTGCATGCCTGCAGAGTTTTGGAAACAAGCTTGTATTCTGTGTTCTGCATCTGGATAGAAGAATCTTGCAGGACATCACCAACTTGCCATTTGAGTGAATGCTTTGCTTGGCACAAATCTTAGGAAATAAGACAGTGGAATTTCCGGAAGTTCAGTGAAAACTGAACTGCTTGGGGCTTAATTCTTAAAGGAAGTCCCAGTGGAGATCTAGTGCTGATTAAAAAAAAAGCCACCTGGAATAGAGCATAATGCCAAATGTGTGGGGAAAATGTGAAGCAAACTCAGCTAGTCATCACTGCTGTTCATTAGAACTTAGCTAGCACCTGATGTCTCCACTTTGACCTGTCACTTGACAGCTGCTTTTACTGTTGTATTTAAACCTAAAGCCTGCAGCTGCTTGTGGAATATCTGATTTGTGATAGGCATTAAGGGCTCTTAAGAGCTTTATTTCTAAAGAGCAGTGGCAATGCTTACACCAAGCCTTGTATGTGCAGGACTGATGTCATTCCTTTCCCCAAATTTGATAAGCTGTCCACTATAAACCCCTTTAGTTTCATGGGACAGCTAAAATTTAATCCTAGGTATTGGGAAGTGTTAAAAGTTGGCTGGTGATGGTAATTGAGGACGTAGTGCTGTTTAAAGTAAGATGGTGGAGTATTTAAACATAAGAGCTATAGATATTGTGTTGTCCCAGCCATCATGTAGAGAAGTCTTCAACAAAGTTTTCAGTGAGTCTCTCTGCATCTTTGTGTAGGCATGTGGGAGACCTTGGCAATGTGACTGCTAAAGGAGGAGTAGCAGAAGTGGCAATAGAAGATTCCATCATTTCTCTTAGTGGCCCACATAGCATCGTGGGACGTACCATGGTGGTAAGTGTCTAATGCCTACTTGGGTTACTACTTGCCTACTACTCGCTTATTACTTGTGCACTTGCCTAGTGCTTTAGGGAACTGTGCAGCAGTCTTGACAGTAAGTGGAGACTTTTTGATGCCGGAGGCCTCTCCCTGGTGTATGTTATAGGACTTGTACTGCAAGATTTCCAAGGCAGGGAGTTATTTGAAACCTTGCCTGAAAGTCCTCTGTGGGTTAGTGTGGCACTTCACTGCTGTGAGATCTTAACTTCCTGCCTGCCTTTCAGAGTTGTTCCTCCCCTTTTAACTTTGCCCTTTCAGCTGTGACTAAAGCAGCCTGACTTGAGGGAGGCCCTGGCATGAGTGTTGTTGCTGAAAGGCAATCTGGTCTGGTAGCTGCCGGTGTAACTCTTGCCATAGCCTCCTTGGGAAGGAGGCTGGTAGAGGCTGAGTGCAC
>JASSUY010039653.1:25223-48539 GCA_032466535.1 Forpus xanthops | reverse complement strand
TTTTATGTTGAGGACACCAGAACTGCACACAATACTCCAAGTGAGGTCTCACGAGAGCAGAGTAGAGGAGCAGGATCCCATCCTTCATTCTGCTGGTCACACTCCTTTTGATGCAGCCCAGGATGCAGTTGGCTGAGCTGCAAGAGCACACTGCTGGCTCATGTTCATTCTCTCATCAACCAACACCCCCAAGTCCTCCGTAGTGCTGCTCTGAATCTCTTCTCTGCCCAACCTGTAGCTGTGCCTGGGATTGCTCCGACCCAGGGGTAGGACCTCGCACTTGTCATGGTTAAACTTCATAAGGTTGGCATCAGCCCACCTCACAAGTGTGTCAAGGTCCCTCTGGAAATTATGATTCTGGCCCTTGCAAAGAAATATCTATTTTCACAGCTGAGGAAGCCAGATTTTTTTAAACAATTTTCCCATTATTCCACAGTGGGGAATGATGCATTAAATACTACCAGGAAATTCCTGAAAGAGGGACAGTGGTGTAAGTCTTGTTTCTTTTTCTGGAATTTAATATGGAAACCTTTAGACCAGGCCAAGACTGTAAAGAAAGAGCCTCAACTTAAGAGCCTGAATATTGACTCACAGCTTAAATAACTTGCCATAAATACCAACATTTTTTCAGGAGTCAATGTCAATCTCTGAAGCCAGGAGCTTGCCCCTATTAATTCAATATACTTAAAGATGTAAGAATCAAACTACATTATGGGTTGGTTACTGGTATTAAGACTGCTGAAATTCCTGCTTTGAACAACATAAAATACTAAACGGATCCAGGTCATGGGAGTTATCAAGGCAAAACTGAATTCCATGAATGGTGCTTGAGAATTCATGTTCCCTTACCTCTGAATTGTCAATTTATGAAAGCAAGTCATATATACCATTCGTGAACACGTAGTGTTTGTTATGCTTCTAAAATGTGCTATCACTAGAAATTCAGAAATCTGTTACATTTATCACTGTTCCTATCCTGTGTTAATAAAAAGCTCATCCTTCCTGTGAAGGAAGCAGCCACTCCGGAATGTAGTAATATTTGGGTGAGCTCAGACAATATTGTAGTCTATCTTTTATAATTTAATGCAGATTACAAAAAGACCAAGTAGTGTCTTAAGAACAAAGCATCAAGGGAGAAAAGAAGGGTAATTCAGCACGCATTAACAGGAAATGAATACCAAGTTCAATGAGAGCTACAGTATAATTAATCCTTGATAATATGTAATTATCATTGTAGGAACTTTGGTAAAAAGAGCAGCAGACCAGAACCTACAAACTGCAGTATGGTGTATTTAATCAAGATAATAGATCACAGAATCTCCATACTTAAAACACAGCACCTGCATCAGCAGTTTATTACTGGTCCAAATTACAGCATTTGCTCAACAAGTTGGCAAATCAAAAATTACTTAAAAGCCTACCTTTCTGCAATATGCACATGGAAAACGAGTCTAAAAATATCTTCTTTGCAGATCATTTAAAAAATTACATATGAGCACATACTCACAAAACCAATGACAGTCTGCTAGTCTTGCTCAAATTAAGGACAAGAAACTGTAACAGCAGCAAACAGGATCAAGCATACAGCTACAATCAAAACAACCCAAGGGTGGTTTTCAGAAATAAGCACAAAAAATTCAGACAAGATGTCCATGAGGGATCACTCCTCTGAAGCACAAACATGTCTTTGTTGGAAGTGATGAAAGAATTACATTGGGGAAATGAATGAAATTAGTGCAAATGGAACAGAACATAACTTACATTCCTAAGAAAGCGTATGAAATCTTACAACCACCAATTTAGAGTTACTTTGTAACATATCTTTCACATAAAAACTGAACAGATAGATAAGCTTCATTTTTAAGTTACAAACATCAGAAAAGAGCTCCTGCCTTTGTACAGATTACATAAGGTGTTCTAAAGCAAGGTTTAGATTTCTATGACAGTCTCTTCAGAGCAATCTTTACTCCTTGAATTCAGCCTGCTGAAGTAATTTCTTCTATCTTCCCCAAATAACCGGAGAACATGTCTTCATTCTTCACATTACACTACTCAAGCCCCTTCATTCCTATTTCCCCAAGCAGAGTCCTCATTACATACTTCATGATGCTGTCAAGCATATCTTTCTTCCACCTTCTTATCCCAGCTTGGAGAGCCACACCATGGGAGTGTTTCATGAGTTTGAGGACTTCTTGAGAAATCAGTCATGCCATCAGTCACTTATTCAAATTGCTAAGCCTTGTGAACATGAGGTCCTTCAATCTGAACACTTGTCTGTGCTTTCTCATGTATAGTTGAGGGTAATCCTACACCTACTCATTTACTTTGTCCAGTTCATCTGCCTCTGACTCGTACAAAATGCAGGTCATCACTAAGGACTACAGTACTACATTTAAATTGTTATGCCTCCCAGTACTTCTGGGCTCCAGGACTGCAGTGCATATGCAGATTGAATCTCATGTCCACACACACATGGTAAAACCCTGACCCACTCCATTTCCCACACTTTGATTTCCCTAGGAGTGAAACCTGACACACAGAATGAGAAGGTATGATGATGCAGCTTTGCCAGCTCTTGAACTCAGAGGGGGACTGGAACTAGATGATCTTAAGGTCCTTTCCAACCCTCCATCTATGACATGGAGGGCAAGACTTTAAGGGACATGTCTTTGCTATCAGCACCAGCAGTGGAAAATGTCACCTCTTTCCTGTTTTCCTTTCAGCGTAAGGAGAGACTAGATCTGAACTCTCATAAACAGAGCTAAGCTCAATCAATGAGTGAATCAAAGTAGCTTTAAGATCATTTCAATTGTGTTAACTTACTGGAAAGTTTTAAAAGCAAAGACAACCGATATTAAACTTTTACCTTTAATAATGTAAAACATTATAATCTGTTTCTTCGTGTTTTCTTCTATCTTGTATCAGACTGTGAACAGTCCCCCTTACCTCTGAAATGTCAGGATGGAAGGATTTTACGTAACCCCTTGACTATAAATAACTACTTGTTGAAATAAGAAACCATCATTTAAGTAAACACACAGATCTCTAAGCTTCACGACCACTCTGGAAGCTCACACATGCTATCTGACAAAAAGAAAACACTTCTATCCCCTTGCTGATGAGTTATTGATGAATGTTGACAGAAGTTGTCCATGTGGTCAGAGTGACTTCATCTGCCTCAAGAATTTATAAAACCAAAGGCAAGCTCTTGATCAGATTTATCAAATTCAGCTTCCTTGGATTTGTGAGAATATAAAAAAATGCTACTAACCAAGTAACTCACGTAGGTGCACTGTTTAATTCACTCCAATCTTCATTTTGTGAGAAACATACATATTTTCTTATGTGTATGGTGATAGAGCAGACTGCAGAGTAACTTAACACATTCTAAAAGCTTGGCATTAAAAGTTCAAGTTATGCTGTACAAGACAGAGTACCATAAAACTTCAAACATCTGATAAAGTATATTACAAGAAGTGTAATATGATCATTACGATGTGAATGTCTCAAATGTATAGCTTGATAATTTGTACCACTACAATATTCTGTCAATCCATGGCGTCACCAAAAAGCTTTTTCAGCTTTTCTCTGTTTGCCAAGCGTCCCAAGATATTCAAAAACAGTTAAGCTGCTGGGTTTGTACACCTGCTTTGAGGGATTTTAAAAAGCAGACTCATTTTCAGAGAGAAGAAACTCTTCACTTTTTGAAAGATGCCCTTTAAAAGGGTCTTATTTTGAGTTTTCAGCACAAAGAATCCAAAAATCATTAGACGTGGCTGGACAATTTAACCATCAAATAACCCAACAGAGATGCAAGTGATCAGGGAGATACATCTTTTGGGTTTGGGTTTTTTCTCAGTGTACCCTGCAAGTTCTGGGCAGAAACACACTAAAACAAACCCATCTTTTTCATTCACTCGTTAGGCTCTCATTCAGAGGTCTGAAATCACACAAATGTACTAATCTCATTCAAAAGTGTAGGAAACAAGTCTCTTGAGGATATGCTTGACACTGAGCCATAACAGGCCACCCTAACATGTGCATTTAGTAGACCTCTGTACCATTAAAGAGTGCACACTCTCTTTAAAAATCCAAGTTTATATCATACCATGAAAAGTAATTTATGTAAGATATCCAAAGTTAGCTTGGTTTTGCTAGTCAAAACACCATTCCGCAATATTTAAAGAAGGTGATATATTGGTAAAAAGGTTTCAAAACCTGTAATATTGCAGGGCTGAATAAAAGCACTTACCCCATTTTATTAAAATCATTTATTCCACACATTAAAAGTGCATTTTCACAATTTTAAGAAATACATTAAAAAAGTACTGTTTGCCTCTAAGTTCATTTTCTACAGGTAATAGTTGAGTCTAAAACACAGTTCATATGTCACACAGATGTTCTGGTGTAAGACATTTTCTATATGATATAACCCTCATGTTCAATGTAGACAGCACTTCACTCTGTCCTGAATTTGTAACTTAAACGTTACAGACTTTTTGTTTCTTAAAAAACATATATTCAATAATGAAAGCAAATTTACTGCTCCTTTGTGCAAAACCAAGCCTCTAAATATGACTTAAGAGTCAACAGTAGGGCAGAGATTTCAAAAGCTCAGAAGCCTCTGCTTTACCTTCCCATGAACTGTAAGTCAGTGCAAAATCAAAACTGTGTTTCAAATTCAGGGCAACAATGAACTGAAGAATAGACACAAAAATGAACTTACCGAGATGTGGAATAGCTTGGGTGACTGGAGCAGGTGCATTAGTAGGTGGTGGAACAGTTCCATATATTTTGGAACTTTCAGTAGTTTCAGCAGTCCCTCTGGATCCAGAAACCACTGTTGGGATGGGATTTCCTATAGATGAATCTTTTGTAGTGTCTTCACTCACACCAGTTGCTGTAGCTAAGAACAATGCATTGATGTATTAAAAAAACAAGTCAGCTTTTCTGCTCACACAATACCTTCCTTCTACTGCTGCCTGCCCGAGACTTAAACTTACAATTTGGGATGTTTACTGCTGGAGTGTGAGGAACAGATACTGGAGGAGTTATAGGTGGTGGCGGTCCGGGAGGAAGGAAGCCTATAAAAAAAAAGTATATATTAACACTGAGCATCACTCTACCAAAATATACTTGTACAGTTTATATGACAGGTATTTTTATCTGCTGCATGGTTAAAAAAGGACTTAATAGTCTTAAAAACATATAAATATACCTGGGGGTAAATGCATTGGGTTGAAACCAGGTCGCAGAAACGGAGGAGGTGGCGGTGGTGGCACTCCAGGAGCAAATCCAGGAGGTGGGATTCCTAAAGGTGCTGTGAAAGCAGGTGGTTGGAGTGCGCCAACCACAGGAGGACCTGATGGATGCGGGGGAACCTAAGAAAAAAGGGAAAAACGTGTTACCTTAAGACTGAATGGACTGCTGTCTTCCGTGCTTCGTCCATCAAAACAAGGAAATTTAAGCTACCTTAAATTACTTTGCAACAAGGTGACTTACGTAACTGATCTAATCAGCAGTCAAAGAACTCCTACAAGTTAAAACATCAACAGTGATCTTGTTCACCTCTGTACTTGAATAAAAAAATCATTCGTTGTGGTAAATCAATATTAGTGAATGCTGCTAATTCATCTACATATACTCTTCCCACATCAGCTGGTACTCAAGCGATCATAACTGACTCACCTCCATGGCCATCAAAATCTCAGACTCACTGCATCAAGACCCTTCATAACTCACATTTTATTTCTAAAGGAGAAGCCTGTACTGATTTATTCTTAGAACTGAAAGCAGTGGCATCAAACCAATGTAAGCAAAATACTCTTTAAACTGGAGAAAACACAAAAGCTGCCAAACACCCAATAGCACTTCAAAGTTCTGTTCCAAGTACTTGACCAGTGGCTAGGTTAGTGAGTTTAGGCACATCAACACTTACACTATCAGAATTTGAAAATCAATTACTTACAATAGGCTTTAATGCATTAAGTTTTAGCGTGGACCACCCCTTCTTATTCTTATCTTTAAATGGGTTAGTTATTGGTTCATAATAACCTGTTGATTAGGCCTGGGCCTGAAGTTAACAGAGCAAGACAGGAGAAACTACTGGATGGGGCATAAGAATTGTCAGATCTGACAGGTAACAATGTACAAAGCTGGCAAAAGTTAACCCTCAGGGACGGCTGGATTCTGCCCATAGTTAAAGGGGTATTATGTGAACAAGAGCTAAACTTCAGAGAGGAGTAGAAAGGAACACTAGGGACCTTCTGGGGACTAGGACCTGGCAAGGCCAACACTGCGCAGGTAAGCCTACCTAGGAGTACCACATAAGGCTAAGAGGAACATTAGCTTTGAGTAACCCTAAAGGTGTTTCCAGTGATGACAGTTAAAGCTTTAGAAAGAGTATTCCAAACCCACAGTAACCTAGTAGCCCCAGTAGTTCTTTCAGTCTTGTTTTACAGGGCACCCCTTCAAATAACAACTTAAAAATCAACTAGAAACAGCAACTGACCACTGATCATAGCAAAGTTCCGTGTAGCAAACATTCATATACAGAGCACTCAAAACGTGTACGTAGCAGAAGGAACTGAGGATGGGTATCAAGAAAGCAGAAAGGTTTAAAATAAGAGAGGAAACTTGCTAATTGCTGTCAGTCTTTAAGCAGTTAAAAGGTGAGACAATTCTGGATGAAGCATGTGTACGCTTGGGTACAGGCAAGGCTTGAGAAGGTCTAATGAACAGTAAAATATGACGGAACCAGAATAGAACATCAAAGGAAGGATGATTTAGATACATATTAGAGGATATTCACACCCAATTATCCAAGTTTAAGTGTTGTATTTGATTTTTAGATAAAAAGTTAACCCTCTAATACTTAATTGTGAGCAATATACTCAAACCCTTTATGCAGGAAGAAAAAGGCAAGCAGAAAAAAAATCTATGCATAAATGTCGCATCTAATTTAAAATACCATTTGAAGTATAAAGTTTCTCTGTCTTTTAAAGAGATGGAACTAGCAGTAAATCAACGCTGACAGGTAACACAAAGGATGGGTGAACAGTTTCAGAATGGCAGCTAATGAACTGGATAAAACAAAGTAACAAAAATGCTTCTGGGGAGATCTTGTATTAATGGGGAGACAAATACTGGGAAAAGTTGGTATTTTCCTGGCAACACTGGAAACTGGAATAGCCAACCTTTTGGTAACTGTAATGCAGACTGCAAGGTGTATCTCAGTGAACATGTCTTGGGGTTTGGCCTGTGTCCGAGTACAACTACTGTTTCTTACTACACACCCTTCAGATTGAGACTTGCAGGAGAATCACTGGCCCTGTGAACTAAAGGAGCGCAGTCTACTGTGCTACCTGGAGCATCAGCTCTCCAAGACAAGTACATGTATATTTAAGCACGCCTCGACTTTCCAGCAGGAGGACTGGAAAGTAAGAGTCTGCCAGTTTCAGTAGGAAGGGTATGAGATGAATATTGGACCAAAGCATAACTCCCACATCTATTTCGGTAGAATAAGCATGTGAGACTGAGAAATCAGTCAGGAAATGGGAGGTACATACAAAACTTGGATGCTGGTTTCTGGCTGAAAACCCATTACATGAAGAAAAGGAACTTGGGGTTGGACAGGAAAACTTACAGAAATGGAGACCACAGCAAACCCCCAGGACTTCAGTGTATAACCCTGGCAAAGCGTGAGCCATTGCTCACTGTAAAAGAATGGTAGTTTCGGTAGGGTAACACCAAACTCTGTCAGGAGAGTGGACACCAATTGCCCAAAACCTCATCAACAACTGAACAACAAAAGTGGTCATTGCAAGTGCTATTAACTAAAACTGGCTGTCAACAGCACATAAGTAACCACATCCAGGAATACCATACCAAGGACATATTACTTAATGGTATCATAAACAACAAATCTGGATCCCAGATGCAGCAAAACTGGGACCAACATGATAAAAAAATAATTAGAGGAGAGTTGTTTATTTGGGAGAAGGTTGAAATGGAAAAAGAAAGGGGAAAGCCCAACAAAAAGAAAGGTCAAGAAGTAAGAAAGAAGTTAACTTGAATCCTGCTGTCAAAGCTGTCTTGGTTATCTGTCAGACAGCCCTATGGTTGACAACGTCAGGACAATGCATCAATCCCACTTCTCCAGTCAGAGGGACTAGAGTGGGCAGGGTGTTTTCCATTGGTAGCAGGGGAGCAGCAACATGGGACAGATTGAGCAACCTGGTATTGCTGTACGTGCCCATTCCAGGCTGGGCAGTGTCAGCAGCTATCCAGTGCTCTAAACAACCTCCCCACTTCTTAAGAGTCCCAAACACCAAAGCCAAATACAAATGAAAGCACTTCATCAGAGGATAAAACCACATCAGCTATTTCATTAAAATGCAACGGTATTACACAAAGTTATTTAAAAGAAAATAAGTAGAATATAATGAGCTTTTTCCTTTAGGCACCAGGTCACATTTGCATACTACAAACACGTTGCTTTTACTACTACCACCACTAATGTCATCACAGCTGAACTCCATTTGAAAGTTTTAAGAGCTATTTAAAAATGATCAAACTCTTGCAACTTTTGGGCCAGGTAAGAAGACTGAACTGGTCAGGTACAAGCATGAGAAAAAGTTCATAGGGAAAAAACCATGAAGCCTCAATCCACTTCTCTGATCCTGGCCTGAATTTGTGAAGATTCAAGTTTCTTTGTCATAGTAAAAACTGAAGCTGATGAGGCAGAGACAAGCAATCAGCATGCTCAATATATTCTCAAACTGGCTGGTTTCTTCTTTCTGCTTTCTTTTTCAGCATGGATTTAAGGAAAATACACAAAATCACTACTTTTTAATACAGTAATAGCTATTAAAACCCTCCCAAATTAGAAAATTCGTGTATGTTCTCAAATCACATAACTGGCTAAATTACGTGTCTCTTCAATTAATTTCAATTATTGACCACTTCTGAGTGTCTACAATTACTGTAGCTCAGAAACCACATTATCTCAAGATATAAAATAGTTTTCTCCACATTTGCCATTTAGGATAAGCATACTACTATTTTAACAGTTACAAGGAAAGCTTTTAACATAGAAGTTGTAATGTGTCTGTCAATAAGTACTGTTAAAAGAAATCACAGAATAGTTTCAGAAGGGACCTTAAAGATCATCTAGTTCCAACTCCCCCTGCCACCAGCAGGGAGACCCTCCACTACAATTCTAGTATTACAGGTGTTGCTGAGTAATAGTTATTACACGCTATTTAAACTAATGGTAAAATTTCCAAGTGGTTTTTTAAGTGAATGAACATCATTTTAAGTGAGTAACATCAGCTTTGACTAAGAATCATTGTAACAACAAAGGAATTCCCAAATGCTGTTCCAAGAGAGTATACACCATACAAACAAACATGGAAGCAACATGCATATTTTAGAAGGTCTATAGGCATATTTAAGTAACCGGTGAGGAAAATTAATGAGGAAAACAGAAAAAAATTCTTTCATAGAATTGAGAGGATGCAATTCAGCCTATGAATAAAAAGAATCTACTGCAATAATATATTTGGGACTAAGAGAACAGATAATAGAAGGACAGTCCTACAATGCTTCAAATAAAGATCTGTCACATACAGGTTCTGCCTACATTAGCATCAGAGCATCCATGAGGTTTGGAGCAAACTGTCCATTATTCCCACTAACCACGTGCTGAATCAGCTGCCTGGACTGTTCTGGTACATGCAAATTACATCCCTTTTCAATGAAATCAAACCAGGCACTCTGCTCCAGCTGGGCACAAAACATGCTCCAAACCCTAATGGGTTCAAGTTCTTTCCAAGCCTTCCATTGCCACTGCGACTCAGTAGAAAAGGTATGTTTTCCTATGAGACTATTGCTTTTTTACATCAGGAAGCTCAAATAATGTATTTCCTGTGCCACAGTGAATTTATGGCACAGGAAAATTAACTTCATAAACTGACAGCATGGCCAGTCTGCTAACAAGAGCATTTTTAATTGGGGGAACAGCCTGACAAACACACACACACAAAATCAACTAGTTACTATTCATTGTATTCCTCCCTCTAACGTACACATTGCCATACTGAAATATTATTTAAAGTACATTTTTGTTTAGATATCCAGAGCAAATGAGAAGCAACTCTCACCTGTGGAGGGGGTACTGTTATTGGTGCAGGCATGGGAACAGGCATTGGAACAGGTAAAGCTTTAGGTATAGGCGACACAGGTTCATTATGTGCAGCTTCTGCACCTCCATTTTGAGCTACTTCATTTTCAGATTTCTTGGGAATACCCTTCCATTCTATTAATAAGAAAAAATAACAGAAGGAAAAAGTATCAGCTCAATAGAAGCAGACAAGCAGTCAAATACTGCTTTGTGAAACTGCCATGTCTAGTGATGTTTAAAACAATTACGCAGCCAAATTATTCAGATACCAAGATGCACAACGTGAAGACACATTTAAACATATTTCTGACAATAAAAATTCCACATTACTTTAAACACAGTACAACAAATCACTGAACCATAGCAAATAAATTTATTCCTTTCATTAGTCAGTTAACAATTCTTAGCACTTGGCAGCACTTATATATGTCCAGGGCTCTGAAACACATTATCTGTAACAGAAGCACTAAGGCTGCTTTGGGACAAGCTTTCAAAAGACTCCATTCCTCTTGTGCAAGAAGGCAGCAGCTTCTTTACTAATTTGAGAAGTTGCTTCTGAAAAAACAGTACTTTTTAATTCCTAACCGAGGAAAATAGGAATACCACAATAAAGAATTGCAGCACAGTAAGAAATAAGAGAAACATCAAATACAGCATTCAACTCATTTTACAGAAAAAATACGGCTCCTGTTGTTTGTCAGGACTTCCTGGGAAAAGACAGCTAAGCAGAAAAAAGGAATCAGTAAAGAAGCATTAAGGGAAAGAGAAAAGCACCAAGAAGACAGTGAGGTTATGTTTAACCTTTTGTTACTTTTATTCCAAATACACACTCAACTTATTTTTGTGTATTTATCATGAAGTGATGCTACTACTTAGAATAACCACCACCTCATTAAAGCAAATTGGACAGAACGACAAAACCCTGAAATGATGATTAAAAAAAAACAGACAGCACACCACACAATGGTTAAAACCAAGGCAGTAGTCTAGAGCACCAAGGTGAAGAACTATGGGCAATTTCCATTCTTAAGTACTGCATTCATTTAGTATTACTTGTAAAATTACAACAGCTGGCACACCAGCAACTCTATATTCTTTCAAAATCTGTAACAGATTCGAAGCCACTGATAACATCAGTCAGTATGGTTAATAACAACCATAGAAGCCTGATTTTCATTGCTTGCATAGAAAATAACAAGAATTCTGTTAGGTCTCTATATATACAAGACTTGTGAAAGAAACTGAAAATGCCACAAGTGTGAAAACTAAAGGCACCTTTTTTTCTTTCAGAAATTATGAAGTTGCTGTCAGTCCAGTTGCTACACAAGTACTCCAAAGGCAGGCTCATTTGCTAGGGGTGCCTCACACAAACCTGGAGGTTGTGGGGAGACATGAGAGGGACACAGACAGACACACAACAGGACAGGGGACAGGACCAAACTGGCTCTAGGACTAACAAAAACAAGACATTTGCATCATACATTACCATGAAGGGCAAACACTAGCACAGCTGACAAATCACTTAGTATCCACATGCATCTTTAGCCCAGCTGCATACCTCCCGATAAGGGACTGTCCTGAATTGCTTACAAACTCTCTCAAATTTATGGGTTATACATGCTGCACTTCTCAACCATTTCAAGAATTTTATATGCACCTCAGTCATAGAGGTCAACCACACCAACTCCAGCACAATGGACAATTTTGGGTTTTTTAAGCATTTAAAGTTTTAACAATTATTTACCTGGACTAAGAGTTTCGTTGTCCAACATTCCCCCTTCACAGAAACTTTCAAGATCTTCAGGCTTCACTTTGTCCCATGGTATGTAAGTAACACCCAATTCTACGTCCCAATACTGCTTGTAATCTGGCTTTATTCCTTTATTCAAAGCCCATGCAATCTTTTGGGGAGGGGAGGGAAATACATGTAGTCAGTAAAATTTTTCCATTTTAATGGATTTAATATGTAGTTCTCACAAAATAGCACTACCATTTGAGGTTAAAAAGCAAAAGAATACTCTTAATTGAAACAGCAGGGAAAAAAGGTTAGCTACAGAACTCTGAAATAACAGGGGTTTTAAAGCAAACTTAGTCCTTATTTCTTGGCCTGACTTTTGCACATGATTCGTAAAAAAAGTATTAAGGCAGCTTCTTCAAACATTCCCCAGTCACTAAGATTAATTCTGTTTCCCTTCAGAGGCTGGTGTTACACTATGATATTCTACAAAAGGAGGAACTTCACCAATGAATGCCTTCTTCCTTATTTATTAGTAGTCCTTGTAGGATTATCATATGTAATTAAACTCCGTTATAAGACAAATAACCGACAAGAAGAAAAACATAGTTACAGTCCACTGCAGTGACTAAAAGGGCACCATTTTTGTTTGTTAAATAGACAATTATTGGCAATCTTTCAAAGAAACTGATGCAAGTTCCACCAGTCACATCACAGCCCAGGAAGAATACTTATCAAGAAAAGAAGTGGCTCATTCACATAAATTTAGAGAATCCCATATCCAGAATACATAAAAGTACAGAACAGATGAAAAAGGATTACATAATTACAGTAACTTTAGAAGAGCTTGACATTTTCCAAGAAGTACCTTTATAGATTTCTGATTGACTTTGAAGTTTCCTCGGCTCAGTTTTTGTAGGGCACGGTAAGCATCCTGCCTGTGAACCATTACAATATAGGCACATCCTCTAGGCGGTATCATCTGTGTTTTAAGGGAAAAATTAAAATAAAAGGTTTGATAAGGTTTGCTAGCACATAAGCAAAGTAATGATGAACATACAAGTGTTCAATTACAGTGATCTGGAACATCAGCAGCTGTTTCAAAAAAGGACTGTCGAAGTATGAAAGAAAATGATAGTTTAAAACACTAAGATCCCCAGGATCTTCTGGAAATACAAACTTCTAGTAAATTAAAAGCAACTTGTTATGTGCAAAGTTTTATACTCTGTTTTGAGAGAAAAGACAACAATCGTATATTAGTTAATTCTTTAAAATTGATAAGCAGCAGCATTCATGTAAATGCTGTGATCTGGCAATTAGTTAGTTTGTTGGAAGAAACAAGACACTCTAATACCCTGCTTCATTCCAGATACTCCAAGCTGCCAGCTGCACCTCCACATTCAGTTTTATCTGCGGCTCTGCAATAATTCTTGTTACTTGTAATGCATTTGAGAAAACATTTTGATGTTATTTTACAAAATTTGGGAGTAGGAAAAAAATTACAGTCACTTCTTTTTGTTTGTTTAAATGAAATTTTATAGCTACCAGAACAGCTATCATTTATATACAAAAATATCTTTAAGTACAGCAAAGCATAACAAGTTCTCCATGCTTATGACTAAAATGACAAATGAGAAAGAAGCAAAAGAAAGAACACCAGCCGAGAATTTACACTTCTATAATCAAGCAAAATGGAGTGGAAAAGGAACTCAGTAATAGAGCAGGTAATTCTGTACCCATCTCCTCAATAGCCCTTTCTCATTCAGTTCTCGCCAGAGGGAGTATGATTTCATATAAGATGATCTTCTGTATTACCCCCAAGAGCATTTTTAAACTGCAAGAAACTAAAGCAATTGCCATCTTGTCTTTTTATAAAGTGGCCAAATGGATTGATTTTACACTTTACAAAACACAACAATACAGGAAATGAGAGCTCTTGAATCTTTTGAATGTAGCAAAAGTAAAGCTGTCTTAAAACAGTCTAAGAAGTCCTTCTGTAATCAAGGCCTACGCAGCAAGTGTAGCTTACGCTGAACCATTTATACTTACATTTATTGACTCAATTGGACCAAATTCCTCCAGAAGACTTCCAACATCCTGTTGAGTTGTCCTTTTGTCAAGTTGTCCTACCCAAAGTGTAGTACTACAGACTACAAACAAAGAGTTAACATAGATGGTAAGAGCACTTGGAAATACACCTTTCACAAATCAGAATGTCAAAATATTCATTTTAATATTGTTAACTATACAAATAAAACCCAGCTAAAATTAATAAGTATATTTTAATCTTTAAGAGTGTTTGGAAAGAAAACTCTTTTACTTGCCTGCCTGGAGCTGTACTAACAGTTACCACAGCAACTACATCAGAATGACGGTTAGAATGCACTAAAAAGTTCCTAGTTAACTAATACTGAAGTGACCAGCAAGTTCTGATGATTGTGAGCTGGGCAAATGATCACAGAAAGGGAAAAAAATGCTTCGGTGCTAACAATGCTCCATGAAATATCCCAACATGTACAGTGGGTATTTCACAATAAGGTAACTTACTCTGCTTAGTATGAAATTGAAGCTATAGGCCACTATCACAAATTATGGATATACTTACTGGCAAGATTATTATTACATTGCTTATGGTGATATACTCACCACTAGCAAGATTTTCCTGCAGAATGCGGTGACAATTCAACTACAAAGATCAATCAAACTTTTAACCTCTTCAGTGACTTATTCAATACCATTTATTTCTACAGTTAAGTGGAAAAGTACTGACACAAGGAGTTCGCTTACAGGAAAGAGTAACCACCATGCTTATCTCATTTCATGCTTCAACGTAATAAAACAGCGGATTGAGCTCAAAGTATCACACTGCTGACTATTGCAGCAACATCTAACACTCACTGCTGCTTTTCCTACTAAGTGATATAAAACTGCAAACATAAAAAGCATTAGGTGACAGAATCTGGGAAAGACTAGCAAAAAACTATGTTACACCACTAAAAAGCCAGTAAACTTTAATGGAACAGCTACTAAATCTCTGCAGTCATAGAATCATAGAATAGTTAGGGTTGGAAAGGACCTTAAGATCATCTAGTTCCAACCCCCACCCCAAGGGCAGGGACACCTCACACTAAACCATGTCACCCAAGGCCCTGTCCAACACAGCCCTGCACACCGCCAGCGATGGAGCATTCACAACTTCCCTGGGCAACCCATTCCAGTGCCTCATCACCCTTCCAGGAAAGAACTTCATCCTCAGATCCAATCTAAACTTCCCCTGTTTAAGTTTAAACCCATTAGCCCTAGTCTTCTCACTACAGTCCTTCATGAAGAGTCCCTCCCCAGCATCCATATAGTCCTCTTCAGATACTGGAAGACTGCTATGAGGTCACCACGCAGCCTTCTCTTCTCCAGGCTGAACAGCCACAACTTTCTCATCCTATCTTCACACTGGAGGTGCTTCAGTCCCCTGATCATCCTCATGGCCCTCTTCTGGACTTGTTCCAACAGTTCCATGTTCCTATTTATGTTGAGGACATCAGAACTGCACACAATACTCCAAGTGAGGTCTCACGAGAGCAGAGTAGAGGGGCAGGATCACCTCCCTCATTCTGCTGGTCACGCTCCTTTTGATGCAGCCCAGGATACCTTTGGCTTTCTGGGCTGCGAGCATACACTGTCATCTCATGTTAAGCCCTTTTAATATAATGGTATTATCATTCACAAGGTTTTGCCCAGTTAAAGCTCTTTATTTTTCATCTCTCTTCTATAAAAAAGAATGCTCTCATTTTATTTGCTGACCCCAGAGAAGATTCCACACTCACCAGATATATTCAGAAGACAACTACTACATTCTGTCTATAAGCACATGCAAAGCACAGATTATTTCTGAAATCTGAACATTAGCCTGTGTGTTTTCCAGGTCAAAGTTCCATGCCAAGTTTGAGACACATACAACATTGAGTCATAGAATCACAGAATAGTTAGGGTTGGAAAGGACCTTAAGATCATCTAGTTCCAACCCCCACCCCAAGGGCAGGGACACCTCACACTAAACCATGTCACCCAAGGCCCTGTCCAACACAGCCTTGAACACCGCTAGCGATGGAGCATTCACAACTTCTCTGGGCAACCCATTCCAGTGCCTCACCACCCTTACAGTAAAGAATTTCTTCCTCATATCCAGTCGAAACTTTCCCTGTTTTAGTTCAAACCCATTACCCCTCGTCTTATCACTACAGTCCGTAATGAAGAGTCCCTCCCCAGCATCCCTAAGAAATGCTCAACTTCTTGCTGCTCAATCTGCTTTACCTTGTATGTCACAAACTAAAGGATGGAAAAGAAAAACATGGTATTCCAGCTTTTTCTTTCCTCATTTTACAGCCAAAATATTTGTGATTCTGAGATGCTTCAAAGATGCCAAACTGTTGAGTGAGTGAGTAAAGGAAGCATAGGGATGCATGATGAATTTCTTACCAGCTTTACAACAGTTCAGAAAATAAATGATAATAGAAATTACTTTAATTCTGTCTGGATGAGTCTTGGAACCCACATCAAGGAGCATTAAACCCAAGAAAAAAAAATTAAAATATAACACACATTAGACCTAGAGGTGTCCTCTGGGATACCCTGAGCAGTACCATATAGTGAAGGTAAGTGGACTCATCAACATTACATTTTTTTTTCAAGTCCGATAGATACAGTTAGATAGTTTTTCTAAAATACCCATTTGTCTTCTTAGTATTTCATTTCACACAAGCATATTATCTACCTACAGCATCTTCAACTTCACAGAACTCTAAAATTCATAATAGCAAATAGTGGGCACAGGCAAAGAAATGTCCATATATGAGCCAGAAGGTGCTGACCATGGTATTACAACAAATGGTACTACAAGAATTTGCAGAGTTACGTCAATAATAAAGAGAAAGAACAGACTTACCACTAACAGTTTCTGATTTGATCTGAGGAAGACCTTTTGACCTGCGTTCTCTCTCCCGCTCACGTTCACGTCTTTCTTGTGACCGAGACTTAGGAGAGTGTCGGCGTCTATCCCTGGACCGAGACCGAGACCGACGATGGCGCGACCTTCGAGATCGGGAGCCAGATCTTGAACGTCTCCTTTTAGGTGACCTAGTTGAAGTAACAGCCACTTACATTCAATCTTTCTGACCCAGACATAGATAGATAAGTGTTTCAGATATCTATTCAAATAATCAAGCAAGTGTTCAGTCAACTAAAAAAAGTAAGTCCAAGTTCATTCACATGCATTTAAAACTAGAATAGATTTTTACAGCAGCTTTATTAATGCACGCCAGATGAACAGTTGGCTACTTTTCAGATTCTTCTTTTAATTTTGTATTGAAGTTGACTATCAAAATTATGTCCATGCAAACACAGAAAAAAAAAATAGATCTGCTTACATGAGGAATATGTTAATTGCTTTTACAAAGAATGTCTAAAAATGAGATTAAACAAATACTGTCACTGAAATTGTATTTTGAATCGTGTTCCAGTTCTAAACCACTCAAGGTCTGGAAGTCAGAGTAAGAAAATCATTCAAAGAAGTCACATGAAACTTGGCAAAGGAGAAGCTTTGCTTTAATACTGGAGCCAGATATGTTAGGCCAGCTGAGATATGTGATATACTGCCTCCGTGACAGGCAAAGTCCCATGATATAGCAGATCACAGATTTCTTCATAAGAAGAGTGTCTTTAGAGCATAGACAAAACTATCATATTCTGCTTCCCTAAAATTTACTCAGTATTAACAGGTGTGGAAGTAACTCTACTAATAGAACAGCTGTACAAACACCACATTTTCCTTCGACGGTAGGTGACTTTCAGAAGTTCACAAGTCTGCAGAGTCACTAATCTGGTTCTCATTTCAGTATTGCACTGATTCTGAAGTACATTCAACATTTAGCTGCATTTATATGCAACTCCCCTCAGAGATAAGAAACTGAAAAGGTCTGGTTACGTTCTCTCTTTCTGAAGGGGAACTCAAATAAAGCCTTGAGTTTTACGAAGAAATTTCACTAGCACTGTCCATACAGAGAATAACATACAGACAGTAATTTTTTGTAATTAATTCTTAGATTAAATTGTTCTACCTTGCTAAACGTGTCTTTTCTCACTTAGTCATGGAATCCAACTTGTACAGTACAGTTACGCACTTACAAGAAACTACTTCTAAGAAAGCATGCTGAGCAGGGCAACCCCCAAGAAGTCAACTCGCAATACAGGTAACAGGCCTATGTCGTAAGGCACTGAAAATGAGCTCCACTAATAGTTCAAGGAGATAGCTCACCTCTCACCTATTTACTATCATCTCAGTTAGAAGTTACCACCCCCACAGCAGATTTGGCAGCACAGCATCAGATTCTCTGCACTCCAGATAATCAGTATTAACTCTCCTCAGCACTTGCAGAGAATTCATAAAGCTTTTCTAGTCTTTGGACATGACACATGTAAGTTTCTTATACTAAAATCCAACATTTGATACAGTACATACCAACACTAAAAGAACTTTCACTAATTTACCTGGATGCAGATCTAGATCTTGACTTTCTGCTGTCAGAAACATGACGTTTTCCCTCTTGAGCAGGTGGCTGTTCCACTTCCATATCCTAAAAGATGAAGTTGACTGGTATCACAAGCATTTTACTTCATTTTTTGCCTAGACTCAATTATGTAACGGCATCAGAATTACATTTCATATTCACATATATGAAATTAAAATGTACTGCAACTCTCCTCACAAGCTTCATCACTACTTTGTAGTTACTAATGGGGAGACAGTCCTGTATTAAATGAACTTCATACAACCACTGGAAAATATAAAATTAATTTACACAGAATTCTCATTCTCAATTTGCCAATAACTGTTTTTTCCACAGAGTATGATTATATTCACTAGAAAGCAGTCAGTGTATCTTGCTCTGTTTACCAGAACACTTTTCTCCAAGACGTTATATAAAACTACTTTAAGCCATATAAAAAAGAAAGCTACAACACAATAAATTTGAAGACTGAAGCAGTAAGTCATCAAAACACACCAAACATAAGCACATACTTTAAAAGAAACAAACATTAAGCTCAACACAGCTCTTCCTTCTTACTCCAAATCCTCTACAGCTTCCAAGAATAGAATGCACTGTGTCCTGCCTAAACTTTAAATAGTTTTCATGATGCCACCCTGCCAGGGAACATTCAAACAAGCAGTATCTTAGAATGTACTGGTTCAACAGAATTCAAGACTAAAAAAGACTAATTAAAAAAATAGTCTTGAGTATCGGCCTTTTTTTCCAAGTGTAAAGCAAGAACTCATTTCCAGAATCTGTCACATCACAGGTCATGATGTAAAGGCAGCATGGTACCACCTCTATTTCTCATTTTAGGATTTCTTCTGATTGGAATAAGAGAGGCAAATATATTCAATTTCGGGTTGCTGTGGGGTTTGTTCGTTTGTTTTGTTAATTACAGGCTCATAAACAGACTTCCTCTTTGATTTCTTCTAAACAGCCTGTTACCAAACCAAGAATATCCTCCAAAATCTTAGGTACAAGAGAAAGGTTCTTTAATAGACTTGAATTTTTTAAAACTTTTACAGACCTCCGAGTCCATTTCCACTACATTTATGATGTACCAGGCCCTTAAAAGTAAACTTTTCCAGATCACTTCTCTTCAGAATGAGATTTCCTTGTTAGAATTCAATGGAACACAATATTCTTAAAGCATGATGGCAACAGGAAAGGGAAGATGAAAGAAAGTGAGAATGAAATCCTAAGTCTTTGACAAAAGGAGACATAAAGCATACATAAGCTGTTTTTACTAGACATCCAAAGTATCTGACTTGTCATGTACTGCATTGATGCTCTCTAACTTTCCCTCAGATAAGCAACATCTCATAGCCATCTCTGACCATGGTTATCATGAAATTTTACCT
The DNA here is from genome assembly GCA_032466535.1 of Forpus xanthops. Taxonomy (NCBI): domain Eukaryota; kingdom Metazoa; phylum Chordata; class Aves; order Psittaciformes; family Psittacidae; genus Forpus; species Forpus xanthops. The sequence goes on along the minus strand of JASSUY010039653.1, from coordinate 28,676 downwards.
CCTGAACAAACTACAGATGTCTGAGAAAGAGACATACTGCAACTTTACAGTTTCTTTACTGCAAAGGGTCCTTACCTGTTGATGTGTTTTTTGCATGTGTGACTCACTCTGTACTGGAAAAGGAGACTGAAAACTTTGCTGTGCAGGTGCCGCTGGTGGAATCACAGGCTGAGCCATAGGTGGATACTGAGGAGTAGGCAAGAGACCGAAACCTGGCATTTGCCCATTAGGAGGAAGTGGAACCTTTGGAGAAGAAAAAAAAAACCACAAGAACTTCCAGTTAGGGAAAAAAAAATTACATTAACTTTCCCAGTCTGCTAATGTAAAATTGTACCTCTGCTCCAAAGACACAATTAAAGACTAGACACCCAAGAAAGATCAAGTAGGTTGAGCATTCAGGTGAATAAAACAAAAATCTTTATTTTATATAGTCTGTTCTTCAAAGCTTGACTAAATATATGCTTCTCAGTAAGAACACCACTTCCTTAATTCTTCACCAAAGAAACCCACAAAGATAGAAAATGTAACACAACAGAGGGACAATGGAAATCCCTGAAATTACCTGGTGGCGCATTGGATCCTGCTGTATTCCCATCATTCGCTGCTGGAAAGGATCCATGTTGGGAAGTTGAGGAAATACTGGTTGTTGCATACCTTCTGCTGGAAATCCACTAAAATCAGTAATATTTTGGTGAGATAAGTCAGCTTTAAGATTTTTTTATTTTACTTATTTTTACATATATTTACACATTCTTGCTTCATATTTGAGACAAAAATTATTATAACCCCACTTACGTTCAAAAAAGCGCAAACAAAAGAGTGGTTTCCTTATCTTAAAGGGTAGTCCTTTATAACTTAAAGAAATGTTACAGGAAGGTTTAAGCATACTTATACTGTACTTATATGATCTTGCTAAAGAGCTGTCTATGGAAAATCTCCATGAAGGTTGTCTGCTTTAGGCTAACCTCCTTCCTTACCAGTTCCTCTTTTGGGAACAAAAGTAAGCCTTTTCCTCAAGGAAAAAAAAAAAATTGCCATACTTTTGCTGGAAAAAAAAGACAACTTTAGTTTGGGAAGAATTCAGGACAGAGGAGAAAGGGATATGCGCATCACACAAGGATGACAGTAATGTCATTCACTTCCCAATTCAACACACAGAATGGACAGTGCTCAGGGAATTAATGAGGTCTGCACAGTTAATAGGACCTGTTGACAGGATGCAGTTTGTGTTAGAAACTGAACAGGATTTCGAGAAGATAAAGGAATTTCATGGTGATGTAAAATGGAACTTTGCAGTATTTTAAGGCATATTCTTGGACGATTCTTCACAGGTCAAATTTTTACATGAAGTATTACTGATTTTGTGTGCCCAAAATGAGCCTACTGGAATCCAACCTTCAGAAGCATCTGACACAACTGTATGGACAGAGGCTTTGAAGCGTTACCAACAGAACATTTTGAAAAGCCTAGCCCAGTGATCTTTAGTTGGGCATACACAGGCAATGCTTGTATTTGATCTACCTCATCTTTCTGTACTCCAGAGTTCCATCTGTATTATAGGCAAAATACCACCTATTTACTCAAAAAGCATTTCAATTACCTAATATTTGTGGAACATAAAAGTGCTCAAGGTGATAAACGCAGCAAGAAAGCTAAGACAAAGTTAGTGATTTTTTTTTTTTTGAGAGCAGGTTTGGATGGCATATACAGAAAGTAAGACATAGGGCCACATACTGAAGCACAGAAAAAAGAAATATTGACTAACCCAGGTATTGAGCACCATCCAGCCTGTGCACTGAATGAGAGAGAGGTCCTGTGGAAAAAACTAGTATGTGATCATGTAATTTAAGACTTTATCATAATGCAAAACAAACGGGAAGCAGGAGTTTGAGTTTGTGTGAGTATTCAGTGTTGGAGAACATAAAGCTGCAAAGCCAATTTTAATTTTTAATACTTAAAACTATCACAATGTTTGGAACAGCATTTATTTCCCAGGCAGCAAAGCAATTCAGCCGATTACTAACAATGCCCTGACACACGTAGTTATGCAATAAAAACACAAAACTCATGTTGAAACCAAACCTGAGCTTTTCTCTACAGAGCACATTCCTCGATCAATGACGCAATTCCAAACCGACACCAGATCACCAAAGACAAAAAAAACCAAGCCAAAACACAACAACCACCAAACCCAAAACCCACCAGAATTGTTAACAACATTTTATCTTTGGACTGTAGCTGTTAAGCACTGAAGTGACCTGGACTCTTAATCAGTTTTCCAACCTAAAATTTTAGAACTAAGACTTGTTAATTTATGATGACACAAACTCACAAAGTTGGCTGAGAAACTGAAGAAGGAGCTGAATCTTCTTTCTTTGAATCATCTACTGCTTCTGGTTCATCATCATAGTCAAAACGATCTAGCAGCTTCTGAAAGAAATTACATTGAGCCAACCATTTTTCTGTATCTTACACAAGTGGCAGCCAAAATAGCCTTACTATTGAAGTCTAACAGCTCTGAAATTAAAGATGAGGTTAGACTCAGAAAATAAAAATCTAATACAGAATCAGAAATTGTCCAAAACCAGTTCTATTCAGCTTCAGAAAATGCAAAGCCTATAAAAGCAGGAAGATGACCTCTAAACACAAACAAAAGAAACTAAATTTGCATCGTATTTCTCTTAAAAAATTGAGGACACTGACACATTCACCAAACAGTCTTCTACTGTACTGAGAAAGTTAAACACTAAGAACAAATGAAGACTTACTTTGTCAAATGATGTTTTTTGCTCAGGTGGTGGGAAAGTAGCTTTTTGTTCTGGCTGTTGTGCTGCTGTAGTTTTCAGCTGAGCAGTAATAGCTTGAACCTGAGCCATCACAGTGTTATCTATGACAGGTGACTGGGGTTTTTGAGGCTGTTGAAAAGTCTGAAGAATTTGCTGAAGCTACAAAAACATATGTAATATTAAGAGTAATTTTTTATTTGACATTGATGGTACTGAAAGAGTTGTAGGATGTAAATTTTGTATCAAATCAGACAACACCACAGAATGAACACCAACCGATAATCTGACAAAAGTATAGAGAACTTCCAGCAAAACCAAAAATCACTTTCTAAATACTTTAGTGGCAGGACTCAGCAGATCCCATGATGTCAAAATTCAGGCCTTTCAACATTGCATATGTTTAAGTGTACTAGCAATAAAACTCAATGTTTTGTTTGACACAGTTTGGCTGTTCTTGAAAATCTGCAACTGCACTAACTCAGAAAGCATTATTGAGAAATATGTTACTGACTTTTCCTCAAATACTTGAATTACTGGATGGAAGGGTCAAACCATTCAAACACTGAGGTTAACTCTTACAAGTCTTCCACTGAAGACCTTAAGAAAGCTTTTTGTTCTGCTTCAAATTGAGATTATTACTTCCATCCTTTGGGGGGGGGGGGGGCGG
>JASSUY010039653.1:0-25213 GCA_032466535.1 Forpus xanthops | reverse complement strand
ACTCCCACCCTTCCCCCCCCCCCCCCCCCCCCATTTAACATAAAACCCAGTTAGAAGCGAATCAAATACAAATGGGTTACCTGTTGTCCTTGCGTTGTTTGAAACAACTGAGCTACAGCTGCAAAGGCATCAGAACTGGGTAACTGTGGCACAGTAGGTACTGAGTTAGCAGTAACTTGAGGGGGGTCTGAAGCAACCTTTGCTGGAGGGGGTGGTGAACCTGAAAGTTTCACGGGAATTGAGAAAGAGCTACATTACTCTGAAACATTCACCTTAGTCTTCGGCGTAGACACCTGCTTCCTCAAAACAAGAGTCTATCAGCAATAGTGTATTTAACTCTAAAAGGCCTAAGCTATCCCAACTGTATATTTATTCATTTTGCATTTTTAACTGCTCAATTCACTGTTCACATCTGTGCATGGTATACACTAAGAAAGCAAAGAAAGAAAATCATCCTGTCTGAAAGCTAGTTCAGCAGGGGATCCCAACTCTGGTTTTGTAATTATACAATTTTAGAAAAGAGAAAAACGATTAGTGATTACATTACAAGCAATGAATACCAATACACTTCAAATATTAGTTCTGGTTACAAAGTACTGGACTCATTTTTTTTGGTTGAATACTTAAAATGAACCATCAGAAAACAGACTTGAAGAGCAACTGAATTTCACTTAATATTTTCCTCTTTCCAGCAGTAACTGAACTTTTGATTAAACGTCTGGCAATAATTAAAGGTTTAAAAAAATCAAAAACTATTTCCCAAGCAACTCTTTCTTTGCTGGGATTTGTTCACATGCTGCTTTGGCACAGGCACATGCCAAAACTTAAAAATAATTTTTACTAATTCTTCTGGGAAAATACTCCCATTTTCACTGAGCTTTATAAAAGCTGAGGTTACATTTTAAAACACACTATTAGCTTTTTCTACACATGCAGCTTTCCAATTCTTTTTGGTTTATATTACTGTACTTTTTTATAAAAGTATGTTTTGCCAGTACAAAATAAATTAGCAGTAATACCGCCAACTCCTACATGCTGTGAGTAAGGAGCTATTCTTCAGCAAATATATTTTAATGGACTACTAATAAAAATGTACAAGGAGAGACAGTTTGAAAAATAATACTGGTGTTTGAGACACTAAGCAAATGCTTGCCTCACAATACTAATTCTTTAAATCTATTCATCTGTTTTCATTTCAAATAACTGCAGTGTTGACACGCAGCAAGCAGAGACAAACATGCTGAATATATTCCCACAAGTCAGATGCTACATAAAAATACTGCAAAAAGATATGTGACTGGTTTTAAATATAAATTAGCTTCCAAATTATTTCCTGTTTCTGTTCAGAAAACTATCAGCTTGCTCAAGGGAGGAAATCTGTATTTCTCTCTCTTTTTTTTGACTAAACAGACTTTGGAACATTATGAGCTAAACAGATTCTATTTCACATAATGCATTAATGTATTTATTATTATTCATTAGCATATTTATTTCAGGGCCAAATTATCCCCTCTGGTGCATCTGAATGATCTCACTGAATTCAGTAATTCTGCACATGAAAATACATGCAGAAGGCAGCCAACCTGTTATGAGGTCTCAGTGATGAGACTAAGATGGAAAACAGTGCTACTCACCTGTCATATCAGAATTACAACTGTATAGTAACCGGTCTGCATACCAGCTCAGAATCTAAGACTTTCCCTTCCCCTGCCATGCCATGTTTATAACACATGGCAATAGGATGTGCTTTCCTAAACCATTGGAGACCTTTCACTTATGCTACTGTGCATCATTATTTTGTTTGTCACTACACCTCCCTTACTCCATTATATTTTTTGCCAGTCCTTCTCCAACATACATGAGCACAGTAAGGAGGTCACCAAAGCTAAGTCTGAAATATAAAGTGGAAACTCAAAAAGAAAGCCCTCCAGAGAAAGAGAGAATTGTGGTATGCATATTCTCATCCACGACTCAGTAGCCTCACTACCAGCTTTTTATGTGGCATAAAACAGGCCAGTAAAAGTACTGTGGGAAGGCAGTCATTACTTTACTCTTTAGGTCAGTGGTTTTCAACCAGCAGCCTGCATAAAAGCCTACTTCTATGCATAAATTGACTGTTCAAGAATGTGGATTTGAAATACCAGTTAAAACGTTCCAGGGCTGCACACTGAAAGAGACTGGCAGCTGTTCCTTTCACATACTAAGTTAATTCAAAGAAAGATGAAGCTGTTAGCTTGTCATTTCTTCAAAATTAGAATCTGGACAAGAAAAGCATGCTCCTGCATCGGAATTATAAACCTGATAAACAGAACAATATTTGAGACTTAAAAAAAACCAAACACAACTTTTTTTAAGAGGTGACACTGACATTACCTGTAAGTAAAGCATGCATGTATGTACATATGCATACACATGATATAAATTACAGCTGTATTCCAAATAAGTGTTCACATTCTGATAACTTCTGAAGTACAGTATCAGCATTTATTTAGAATGAGTTCAGCTGTTCCACATAATTCTGAACACAGAGTTTATTAATATGCTACTGTTGAAACTAATTGTAGGCACTTCAATGTGAAAGCAAACAAGCTATTATCATTCACCCTTTTAAAAGAAAAGCTATAATGTCATTCATACCTTCATTATTAGTAGCATTTTCCATCACTGGTGCTGTGGCACTAGTTCCTGCTGCCATATCCAGAAGAGGCTGAATTATTTCAATTTTAAATACTCCATTTTTCTGCCAAAGGTTCAAGACACGGACTATTTTACTCTGTTGAAACAAAAGCAAGCATCAATGTTAAAGACAGCTTTCCTAACTCAGAAACTCTGAAATGGCATTCCATATATAGAGAAGAAAGGTTTGAAGAGTACAGGAATTCAACATAATCAGACATACCAATTTAACAACCTCTGCGTTGTCAACATAGGTCAGCAATACCCTTCACATGGCAAAGATGAAACCTGCCAACTTATTTTACTGTCTGCTTTAATAAAACACAACTTGTGCCATTTCCCTAAAATTGTTCTGGCCGATCAGAAAATATGGGTTTGATATACAGCAGCCCCACCATTTCTTCACAAATGGTCTTTAAAGGGGTGAAACAAACAAATGTGACAAGGCAGAGAACATGAACTGGAAAATCCTAAGGAAGAGAGGGGCAATTAAGCCATAAAACACAAGAACAACGCTTTGAAGTTGGACAGGAGAGTGCTTGAATTCTTTAATTCTAACCCACCCAGTTCTATGTTGACAACAGAAAATCCATCTCCATTATTCAAAAGATCAGGAAAGCAAGTGGAAAACATTCTAACTGCTCACGGCAGAATGATTAAATTAGAACTTTTTATTGTCAGCTGTTATTTTAAGCTCACTTCTTTTTTTAACATTAAGAACAATGAAGCTTTCAGGGACTAAGCTGGAAATTAGTCCTTCCTTCTTCAGCCCACTATTAAGCAATAATATCTAACTAGCAGCACAGCTTCAGTCGGAACATGCAGGCAGGTAAAAGTGAAAATACATGTTACATTGACATACCTGTCCTTTTTGTGTACTTAGTCATCCAACTTGCATCTACATTTCAAGTACTTTTTACTTTTACTGTAGCTGCTAAGAATGAATAGATTCTGCTCCCTCTTGCTTCAACAATAAAATACCTTATTATGACTCAGTTATAGTTATATACATCCTTGCAAATCCACCTATACTTCCAAAAGCTAAGCAATTAAGGAATTCCAGTGTCTTCTACAATAAGATCAATTAGAGAGAAACCAGAAACGAGTATTTTAATTAAGATTTGGTCTGAAAAAAAAAAACAGTTAACTTCAAATTTTTTGGCTCTGGGTATTCTATCCCTCCAGAAGATTTCAAAATTGTATGAAGCCCAAAATATGCATAAATTTAATACTCTTAGTTTTACTCACATATCAATAAAGTATCATTCCCTTTGGATATCAGCCACAGTTGTATATCTGCAGATACAGTTTTTTTGTTTAGGTACTAGAAATTCATTAAAGCACTGCTGGTTGAAATGCCTACATAGGCAGAAAAACCTGAAGTTACGGAAGGTAAGTATTTTAACTCAAACTTCCACTGAACTATTACCTTTGATAATCTTTCTCAGCATGTTTTACTATTTCATATAATACTCACGGACATTGACAATCACCAAATTAGCTTTCCACATTAGCTTGTTTCCACATAAATGGAAACACCAAGGTAGCACTCATCAGTTCACAACACTTGAGAAACTATGGCTGTACCTTGTCTTCAGATGGACAGAGATACAAATACTGGAATGTGGCAGTAATATTTTTAGAGAATCTTGGCCCAAAAACATCTTTGTCCGTTCCAAACTGGTGACGAGACTGACGAACAATAGAGTCAATAACATACAATCCAGGGACTTTATATTCCGGTTTGCACTGAAAACATAAAAATAACTTTGCGTTATGCAGTGACACTAACAAGGTAACAGGCATTCACTTTAGATCCTTACATGAAATCTATACTTAGCATACTTGGGGAGAAAAAATAAAAAGTATTAATTTGCTTTACGTAGTGCTTTATTTCTGTGTATAGAAATTGAAAGAAAGGAAAAAAACATGCTTTCACATTTTGGACAGAGCAAATGTACTTGGATAGCTTGGAACAACCTTTACCTTCTCAATCACTGCTTTTAAGGTACCTTTAGCTTGACAACACACGACTGCAAACACATCCACTACATTACAGTAGACTGCCACAACTCCACTGTCAAGCTACCTCACACTCAGTGCATTGAGCTACTTCCACCAATTCTCACAATTAAATGGAAGTCCTTCTCTTTGGAGGTCTCTGAAGACTTTTGAATGAAAAAGCATGTTTCTCCCACTTCACTCAGAAGAATTTACTCCAGGCAGCATGATAGTTTGGTTTTAGCAAGCATTACATTCTAGCCTGTTGTTCCACATGCCTAGGCAAGCACAAAAACTGTATTTTCTGCAAGTATGTCCTATCTTAGCCAGTGAAGATTAACTGAAGTTCAACACCTTCAGTTTCCTCCCCAGCTGCTAGGTAGATGAAGGGGGAATTTCAAATTTTTTTTCTCCCCTTCTTAATATACTACAAAAAAATTAAAGATTATACAGCAGAATTTCCCCCCTCAATCCCCAAATAACAGAAGCCCTTCCTGTCATTTACTAGCATCATTAGTAATAGGTAGTAATGGATGTAGACAGTATCTTTATCAGTAGATTATTTTTCCTTTTTTACCTTTTTGATAAACTTCTCCACAATCTGGACAACATGCTTGTAGAGCTGAAAAATAAACACAGACTAATTTATCTACTCAACAGTGTCAAATCATTTTAGAACTATTTTAACACTTTGTGCTTATAACCTTTTAGGAAAGACTGCAAAAGTATTTTAAGTTACATTCTAACCAGAAGTATGTTATCAAGCAGAGATGAAACTATTTCATGAAGGGAACAGACAAAACAAGACATCCTTTCTGTCAGATGTGTGTCAGTGAGTACACAGTTCTTCTAGAGTATTAGTGAGAGCTTTCTGCATTTGCTTTCTAAGCAAGACTGCTACACTTTAATATGCTTTTAAGGTGCAGTTGCCCCCTGCAACATTTAAAATTTGATTACATAGAAATTACAGCATCCTAGTGGGTGTCACATTAAAAAGCAATGATTCAAAGGAAAAATAAATTAAAAAAATCAAGCTATCATTATGTTACTAGTCCAAAACCAAGAGATGATATTCACCACCCACTTGTTTCTAGATAACATTCCTAACATCAACTAGAAGAAAATATCCACCAAGCTAAGAGTAGGAAATCCAGAGATGTCTTTAGTTAGAAGTAAAATAATAAAACATTGCTACTGTTACAGTTTCATGTTTGTTCTGCTGAACTTTACCTTAATAGCTTTAATGGCAGCTTTTGTGATGAGAATCATTTTTGCTCGGGAAATAGGAGGTTTCATCTCCATCAGTGAAAAGAGCTAAACAGAGAAAACAAGCATTTAAAATGTATTAACCAAAAAGGTAACATCTCAGAGAACTGACTGATTACTGACATTCCACACTGTGTATCGCCACAACACTGGTTAGCCCTTGAGGAGCCAACAGGCAGCTTTTTCTAGGCTTTGTGAACCTGGCTTACAGAATAAATCTGGTCTCATTTCTATAACCACAGTCCAGATACACTATTTTAAAGAGTTTTAATCATATCAGAAATTCAGATTTGTACTATTCTGCCAGGACTATAAAGCACTAAAAGGGGATTCTGCAGTGCTAGATCAAATACTCGTTTTGTTGGGATTTTTTTAGAGCCTGAATTCACAGAAAGCATATTCTATGCTCAAAGCACACACGATGCAGTTAGGATGTTCAGCTCTTCAAATCTGAAAGTGTGACTCCAAGCAAAAAATGCCCAAACTTCATTTTCACAGATACCATCACCATGACTTACATCTGATGTGTGAGGAAATATATTACAAAACACTTCTAAAAATTCTTAAACCTAAGCATTCAGAGAAGACATCACTGTCTGCCAGTATTGACCATAAAATCTGGAAACAAGTATTAGCTTCACATTTCAGAAACAGAGAGAAACAAACTCGCACACAGAACTGTCAGAGTTGATGAAATATCCGCAAAGGGCTGAACACAGGAAGCTGAAGGAACAGGGACACATTTTCCTCAGGCCCCCAGCACCACCTGAACAGCATGACATTCTTATTATGCTTCACTTCCTGCAGAACATTTTAAGAAAATAGGGAAATAAGGGATTTGGGGAGGTTTGTTTTTAAGTAACTGGCAGTCATAAGCACGCTTGCACACACACCACAAAACACCAAAATCCCGTGCATATTTCACAACCTTCCAGACCACTCTGCCTACTCTGGATCCACAGTGAATTTTACATATTCCATAAGCTGCTGTTGTAATTCACATTGCAAAATCATCAGCTGCAAAAAACACACTGTATGCTACACTATTTTTTTGTGCCATACTACATATGCCTCTGTTCTACTAGTCATTAGACATGGAAGTATGTCTGGAAGGCTTGTCTGGAACATTCTCCGTTCTCCAATCTTCCTTCCCATCTTCCAAGTAGAAAGAGGAACCAGGACATCTCAGTATTTTGAATTCCGCCCTCTGTAGAACAGCTCATGGTTAGGTGTTCTTTCTCATTAAATACTATTTTCTATTATTTCCATAAACTTAACTTCTTGTTTAAGCTGTGGCTTACTAAAGGTAGAATCAATATATTGCCATGATTTATCTACTGCAAAAACTAGCAAGATCCTTAACATTTCCTATGCACATATAATCATTTCACCTTGAAATATTCCCCACAAATCACAGAAAAAATGGTTCTGCATTATCTAATTTGATTTTTCTCTTCACAATAAAGACAGAGACACTGAATACTAGCCAAAAATGTAATCAATTATTTGCCACAAAGCAAAACAAGAGAATAGAAGTATCTTCATTTGACAGCATAATGCAAAGTAAGATGTCAGGAAAAAAAATGTATCTCTTATTTTTCCATTAATTTACAGTCCCAAGAAACTCATGAAGTGGCCAAATCACATAGATTTATCTACTGCCCCTGTTAAGGAAAAAAAAACACTCTGCCAAACACCTGAAGGCAAGTAAACTGATAACAAGACTTTCAGCAATACAAAATGAAAGCCTTGCACCAATAAAATAGTAGGCAAGAAGGTACTTTATTAAATCAATTCCTATTGCAAGAGATACAAAAGAAGAAACACTGTCCTTCAAGACAGTGATAGCCAGACACCTTTTCCAACAGTATCAAGTCAAGACCATGACTTTCCATCACAAAGCACCATAAACGGCACATTCTATTGCCAGAATGTTTCTTTTTAAAGCCATTCAAGCTGAAAAAGATACTTCAGCTAATATCCCTGCTTCCTGAGAAATCACAGCACAAATAAAAACTGACAGATAAAAGACAGAAAGAGAGATGTGGCTGTCAGTTGACTTGAGTTTAGTTGGGAATTCTTTTTTTGGGTTGGCTGTTTTTTGGGGGAAAAAAAAAAAAAAGGACTGAAAGCTTAATTTCAATTTTTAATTATATTTCCTTAGCATAAGTTCAAGGACTCTGGGTGAACAAAGTCAGTGCTATTATTAAAACTCAGGAAAATCTGTTTTAAGAGGCAATGAAAGACATAAAAAAATCGAAAAACAACACTCACAAGCCAACCACTAGAAGGCTCAAAAAATGAGATGGAGGAGGAAAAAAAATTAAGACAGGCATGCCATATCCTTTCCTCTACACACCAAGAAGCAACTGGTCCTCCTGCAAATGGAGCCAGTCCCATATAACAAGAACAAATAAGCCACTATGAAAGCAGCACTTCAGCATTCATATTTCAGGAATATAACTGGAGAGAACCAGGAAACTTGGAGAGCTTATAGCAGGGCAGAAGACAGCAACAAACAAGTAGCAACAAAAATAAAAGTCTTAAAAGGTATCCCAAGCATGATGTTGCAACCAGGGTGAAACAAAGGGAGTGGGGGTTGGAGGGAAAAATTAAAAAAAAAAATAAATAAATATCCAAGGAGAAGAAAATGCCAGGTCAGGAAAAAAGGAAATCAGATGGATGTGCTGAAGTAGCCACAGAGGATGCAATAAAGAATATAGTAGCTTGGAGAAGTCAGTAATTAAAGAACATGAGAGGATGAAACTTTGGCTAGTAATACAGAAATAAACAAGGTATTCGGAAGAACAGGACTGAGCACTGTAAGCTCTTCCTTTGCTATTACAGGCAGCACTCCGCAACAGCAATAAAAATAAAAAATAAAAATAACACAGTAAAAGCAATGAGGTCAGTACACACAGATATTTCCAGCTCAGGATGAACTACAGCTGAAACATGCATCAAATTGAGCTGCAGATATATACAAATACATATGCACACATACATGTGTATGTGTATATATATACACGTGTTCTGCCCACTTTTCACACACACCCCCACCATTATCTCTTGGAAAAGCACATCAAAACTGTTGCTTTTTTTAAATTTTCATAAGATCCTAGAATACCAAATGACTATTTTGAAGTTGATTTTTATTTAGTTTTCAGTATCATAGTTAAATGTGTCAAAATCAGTTTTTAACACTGGCAAATCTAAAATTTAACAACCTTACTAGCTCCTCATGGATTTTCACTGCTAGAAGGGGAAACTGTTCAGTAAGACACCCATGTACTTTTACATTTGCATAAGGGCAGCCTTTCAAATAGTACATGTAATACTTCAAAGAGCATCATGATCAGCTCAAGAAACAACCTAGACACAAAAACTTAAACTTTCTTTAAAAAATAAATGGATGTAACAATGGCAACAAAAACTTGCAGCTTCAGAGTGTTTACAATTTACTGCTTCACAACAGGAGCTTGTGCCTGGAATGACCTGCCCTGCAAAGCTTCACTTGCTAGAAATGACTCTACACTTTTATGGCCCATAACTGGATGCTTGGAGAGAAACAAAAACCACAGCTACTAGTTGCTCTCTACCTTCCTTCCCCATACAGGGACACCACTGGCTAAAGAAAAAAGCACTTTAGCTCTGCTTCTATTTCTACTGCCCACTGCACCTAATACATTGATTTGGGAATGAAAACAACGCAGGGTGTCCTGCTCATTAGGATGGAGGGTACCACTGGGCAAAAGACAGCAGAGAAAAAGAAATAAAGTGAAACTTTATTTTTACATAAAAATTAGTTAACCCAAGGACTATTAAAGCCATGAATCTTCATTCAGTTTTGACTATTTCAATAGTGTAAGAATTGTCTTCTCCTATGTGGATTCTTTCACAAAGACGTCAAAAAAATAGAAAAACTAGTAGAAAGGCTTAAACACAAAATGTTATCATAGCATCATAGAACAGTTAGGGTTAAAAGGACCTTAAGATCATCTAGTTCCAACCCCCCTGCCATGGGCAGGGACACCTCCCATTAAACTATGCCACCCAAGGCTATGACCCAGCCTTGAACATCAACCAGTGATGGAGCATTCACAACTTCCCTGGGCAACCCATTCCAGTGCCTCACCACCCTTCCAGGAAAGAATTTCTTCCTCAGATCCAATCTAAACTTCCCCTGTTTAAGTTTAAACCCATTAGCCCTTGTCCTCTCACTACAGTCTCTACTAAAGTGTCCCTCCCCAGCATCCCTATAGGCCCCCTTCAGATATTGGAAGACTGCTACGTCTCCACGCAGCCTTCTCTTCTCCAGGCTGAACAGCCCCAACTTTCTCAGCCAATCTCCATTACCAAAATCATTAAGGTAAAAGTTTATGAAAGTTTTTATACTTTAGGTTATAACTGCCACACCTGTTAAAAGGAGCATGAGAAAACCCACACTTTCATTTTACACAAGCTCTAGCTTAGGATACAATTTCAACTTCTGAATCCCCAAACATTTCTCCTTCAAACGTAGGAAGGGAGCTTCCCCCTCCCCAGTATTTGAAAGCCTGTGCTATAACAGCTCATTTTTAAAACCACATTTCAAAAGAAGTAATTTCTTTGTTGCTCCATATCAACCCTTGTACTACAAGAAAGTGGAGTTATTACAGAGTCTACTAAACTCAAGCCACAAAATATTGATTCAAGAGTATTTCTGTGTATTTTTCACAACAGTACTGAAGTGCAGGATAAAATATCTATAAAGCCAAAAACCTCAAAGGCAGAAAAATCACCTGCTCATTTTCAGGCCAATAAAGGCAATTAAATTAACAAAGATGAGCCACTCATTAAAGCACAGCAGATAGTAAAAGGGATTCTAACTATACTGCCTGCTAGTTAAATAGCAATCTAGCAACAATCCCAAAATACAAATCAATGTAAAGTACCAAGTACTACAGGAAACATGTGGCAGGAGTGAACTAAGAAAGCCTTTTAACTCAAACTGCAGAACCTGCTCAGGTTCATAAGCCTTGGTGAGGTGTACTAGGAGGGGTGGGTAATGGGAGAAGGAATAGGATGATGGCCTGGAATTTTTGGTCTTTCAAGCAGCAAATTATTAATTTCTGCCATTCTACAATTAATGCCCTTTGAGGGTCTATTTTCTACAGAAATCTGAGAATATGGTGTTTTGAAGCAAAAGGGAGAATATTTTTTTCCAAATTTACTCACAATCTTACCTTAGAATCCTAAAAAGACCTCATGTCTTCAGAACAAGAGCAAGTTGAAATGTAGGAATACTATACTGAATTCATTACAAGAAAAGCAAAATCAGTGATGTGTGCATGCCAGTAGAGAAGGAACAGGGGTTCCAAGGGAAAAAAAATAAGACATGGTCAGAGGAAAAAAGGCAGCTCATACACTCTCTAAATCTGAAACTGCTAGGGAAGAAGTGAGACAGTATCATCCAGTGAGACTTACCCTATTGGCACAGAAAGAAAAAGATCATGCTTATATCCTTTGGTGTGACTCAAGCTTGATGTTGATCTTAAGTTTATTTATCTGTTTTAAGGTAACACATGAGGTAACACTGTAGGAAGATAAAAACACCTTTAAGACTTGAACAGGCTTTCCAGGCTTCGTGCTCTTACTGAAGTTTCTTTGCCATAGAAAGGTCTCTTCACTCACAAATAAAGGGGTATGGTTCTGTTTTATAGACTTACTAAATAAAACCCACAGAGAAGAAGCAGCACAGATACAAGCATGATCTACTGAAAGAAACAGTGTTTAGTGATCAGCGAATATCAAGCACTCAGGACATTGTTACAATACTCTTATTCTTCCTTTCTCCAATTTTCAGAGTAGCCTAATGTGCTCTCAGTAATTTCACCAAGTCTTAGGTGTCCAAGAACATTTCTCTCAGCAGGCTGCACACACACACACACACACAACAATGCCAGTACTCTGTACATTAATTCATTATTTTTTTGAATATATTTTATTTACACATTTAGAAACCACTCAACAGAGCCAAACTAGAAGTCTGTTATTATACAGATGTATAGCTGTTGACATCTGTTAATGTGCCTATAGTAAAAAAGGACTGAAGATGCAACTAAAAAGCAGATACCATACTATTCTGTTAACAAAACACTACTATTAATGCATGGTCAGATTTTTAAAAGGTCATATGTTTTAAAAAATACACATAGGTCCAAAGAAAATCTATTCACCACACACACTTTTCCTTCCTCTATAAAACTGATCACTTCCTTTCTTCGTCAGGTCCCTGTTCTTTCTTGAGCTACTAATAAAATGAGAAAGATAGTAACATCCACTGAACTTCTGCTGCTAAGTTATGTCTCAGTTTTAAATTCTTGACCATCAGCTGTGAAGCATAGCCGGTATTAGGTGCTGGCAAAGGTAAGAGATGACTGTAAGATTCATAGTTGTCAGGCTACATCCTCTGGAAAATAAAGTGAGATTTAAATTTGACCACATATGAACTGCAGGCAATGAAGCTAAACAGTACTTCATCAAATAAGCTATTTCTGCGCCCTGGAAAGACCATTCACAAATTTTTTCAATCACTAAGGAGGAACACCTTTACATAAGACACTCATACGAGAATTACATCATAGAAGTACACAGAACAGAATTTTGTTTCCTACACAAATGTTTTTGAAACTTAGTTTGCCTCTCAGTATCAGTGCTGTGCTTGTAAGTCCAGCATGTCTCCTGAAAAACTGTTCCACCTCATTTCTTCTCTTACCAAGAATTTCTACTACAGCTTTCTCTACTCCCAGAAACAGCTCAGTCCATAAGCAACAGACACAGCAATTCCTGGATTGCAGCAATGATGAGCCTTCAATTACCATGATACAGTAAGAAAGCAACAAAGTAACTTCCATACCAAAGGAGCCACACACTGCTTCTGAAATAATTTCAGTGTGGGGCTCACAGTTTAAAAAAGGAACTAGTAGCACTCTCTGATCTGCCTCTACCCCATCCAAATAGCATTTGAATTGCTGCATAAGCACACTCTCAGGACATGCAGGAGGCAGCAGAGACTTAAAAATACAGCTTATTGCACCTAGTGGAGTATGGGAATTATTCCAGGCAGCAACAACAGGTAGCAGCTTTCACCGTTTTCTTAAAGAGACAAAATGCACAAAAGACTATATTGATCTTTCCCCCAACCACAGATACTAGTAGCTGTGTTCTTGCTGCTTTGCCATAGAGGAGAGGGAATCTAACTGAGGTTTGTGAGTTTCATTAACTGCTGAAGAAGCACTGTGAAGGATATCCTGCTAGCCTCTATTTATAGGACATGGGGAGGGGAAGAACAAGGAGCAACAGATTGTAATAGTACATGCAAAGTGAAGTCTTACCATTGATGTAAGATAGCTACACCGGATGACAACCACAACTGTCCAGTTCACTGAATATGGTCAAACAGTAAAGAAAGCCGCAGCTCTAATTTGAAAGGAACAGCCTACAAAACATCTATCCTGTCTGAGACACAGGCATGCTTAAGTGGGATATCAATTGTTTCAGTGGTACAGATTTACTATTACTAACCTGAGACACAATTAAGTGAATATACTGCATTACTCAATACAGATACAAGATTGCAAAATAGGAAATTGACCCTACTTCCACCAGCAAGACTGTGAAACTTCCATTTCTAATTTTTCATAGCCAGTAAACTTTTATAACCATAATCCTTCAAGTTTTTCATATTAAAGAAAAGGAAACACATATTCCCCAACGTAAAACATGACAAGGACTAAAAAATTTAGAAACCATGGTGGAAGTGTGGGTGTGGGGATTTTTTTTTTTGTTGTTGTTTTGATTGAGGAGTGAAGGGGTTGATTTTTTGGAGGTTTTTTGGGAGTGAGGTTGGGTTGCTGTTGTTTGGTTTGGGTTGGGATTTTTTTGGGAGTTGTTTGGTTTAGGTTTTTGGGTTTTTTTTTTTGAGGGGTTAGGAAAAAATGGTTATTCATTTTCTTAAAAATGCAATATAACAAAGTTTTGCACCACTATGAAGTTACATTTTTGTGATTTACTTACACTGTACTATAAATTTAACACACCATAAACATCTAAGAGTACATGAATTCTAACTCATTCTTCCAAGACACAGTTTGAACTAGTTTCTTCAGGAAAAATACACTATACTACATAACTGCCAAATGCCACCTATTCAGCTTATAGTATCTGCTCAGAGTAGTGCTGGATAAAAAATAAAGCAGCAAGTGTTCAGTCAATAGAAAAATGTGCTTGCTCTCATAGAAAAACAGAATTTTTAAGAAGCCCATTTACTGATAAACTTGTATTCAAAGTATAGGTCTAAAGAACAGACTAAGGGAATGGACAACACAACCAAATGCAATCAAATTACACATCCCATGTAAGTTACCACCCAAACTAATTGACTCTAAGTGCTCCTTCATAGCTTGCCACAATTGCCAAGTTGCTCTAACCTCTATATTTAAGCTTTACCTTACAGTTCAGACGAGCAGTTAAGATCACATACTTATCACAATTAGATGACAGGCAGAAATTTGTCACTTTGCTGCAACATAATCATACATACCGTCAGAAGCCTACAACCCAAGGGGCTTCTGACTTCCCAGTAGAATCGGAACTTAAGCCAGACAAAACTACTAATGGCTTCTGCCAGATTGGGTAAGCAGCTTCAGCCAAACAAAACGGCTCAAATTGCACAAACAGAAATGTTGCTGGTAGTTTTCTTTCCTAAGCTCTTCTGTCTGAGGATACCAACCTAATAGCTTAGAGGATGCCTAATTTACAGCCATGATTTGAACCTGGGTCCTCCCAACACTCAAGAAACTGCTGTTATCACCAAACCCACCTCCAAAAATGCCAAATGATCTTACCACCTAAAGAAGTAAACGGCATCTCTCCTTTCACTTTCACAGAAAGAGTGGGAAAGAGCCACAGGAGAAAAGATAGTAAAGCCAGAAGCACATCGCCTCTATCTAGCATGCACTGGAAGTCCAGCACAAAAGTCATGGCTGCAGTTAAAGTTGCTATTATTAAATCATAATTCTCTGTCTACCGTAGTATTATAGCAAACTAGCCAGCAAATTTAGGATTTTTTTGCCCTATAGGGTTCTGTGTAGATAACCTCATCTTCGCTGTTGAAAATATTCCACTCTCAATAAAATAATTAACTATTCAGGGAACAGAGACTGGTACCTCTGCAGTCCTCATGTCTGTGCATTATAAGCCAGTCTTGCAGACAAAGTGAGTTCTCATACACTCACTGGCCTGCACTATTCCCACCATTCTGTGAATAATGTTGAGACCTTTTGTAAACCAGCTCTTTCACTTTGTCTGCTTTCATTAAGAAAGACCAGAAATTGAACAATATCTGCCTGAAAATCTTACTCTCCTAAAAAAAGTTTGTGACGCTTCACACTTTATTTTAGCATGCACTGTTCTGCATTCACAGCTTCAGGCGACATATGCTGCAAAGTTAAGAGGACAGTTAAAGAGCTGGACTTTTATGTTCTTAGCTAATATCATAAACACACCTTCTGAGAATAGACAGTAATTACACAAACCCTGAATTTATTAACATGCTAGCTTTACGCATAAGTAGTCCTATGGAACTAGGGCCACATACAAATGATTGCAGAACAGGCATTTTATATTTTCCTTCCCTATAAATGATATTTAAATGAAATCCCTTCAGCAGCCAGCCATCAGAATTTCACTCAATATTTCTGACTGCATCAAACAAAAGCACCATACTTTTACTACATCTGAGAGGAAGATGTATGAAATAAAACATGCCCATTTCTAAAATGGAGATCAGTCACAGAATACCAAGAAACACTGCTCTCACTCTAAAGTCACACATACCTTCAGCACCAAATCAGCAAAAAGACTGAGGTTTATCCCCTGAGAAACACTAAGCCCAGTCTGTACAATCAAGTTTTATCAGGTAGCAACACGCTCAAATAAATGAAGTGAAAGCAATAATCTGCTAGAACTTCTGTTATATTTAGGCAGGTAATAATATTTCTATGTTTATACAATAACTGAAAAAGCCACATGCATGCTGTTCTGTTAACATCTTTAGGAAGCTTGCTTTGTACTCTTCCATACTAGCCCTTCAAAATATCACAACATGCCCCAAGCATGGGCACGTAAACAAAAATAAAACTGTTAACAGGAGGTGCACGCTACCTACTTTTCACTTTGTACTCCTATAATTTTGCTAAGGATGAGTAGATTTTCAGTGGGGGGTGTGTGCATATGACAAGCAGTTGCAGAGAGTGAACTTTACACAGCATGACTTCATCACATGAGAGCAGTCTGCCATTTTTCTTGTTTCTGTTCAGCAAGCATGCACACAGCAACCTAATCCTCAAAACATATTAAATATTCTGGAATAGGTTCAAGCTTCACTCATATTATCTGCAACAAGAACATGCATGTTCTATAGTCCATACAGGATCTGAAAAAGTCAAACCATTGACCTGAGGCGGGAGGATCATCTTATCTAAGAATCATTTTAAGTCACGTATCAAAAACTTTACAGAGACACGAGTACTTTATTATATATTATGCAAAAAGCAACCACAGTCCATTTTGTTTCGAGTTCTAACTGGCTGACTAAGGAACCAGCAAAAAAATTATAATAAGACAGACACCTTCTGTGTACTAGGAAAGGACAGCGAACGCCTTACTCTTTCCAGCCTACCTCCCATGTCGCAAGCGCTTGGGTCGATCCCTCAGTCCCATCCCCACGCTTCGTTTCTATAACAAGATAGCCCCCCCCTCAGCTCTCCCTCTCTCTATTCAACCTCCAGCCTATCGTAACTGCCGCTCGTTCACATGGCAGGTCTCTCGCCAAACCACTGCGAGGAAATAAAAGTGCCTCGCGCGCTGAAACACGGCTTCCCCCTCCTTAACAACACGCACGCACTGGGAACGCCTTATAACAGGGATCTCGGCTCGAACGCTCTCCAGCAGGGCGAGGAGGGAACTGAGAAAATGAGGGGACAGAAATGAGGATCAAATATTCCCTCTCAGCCCCCGGCCCAGGCGGGAACCCGAGCTGCGGCGTAGCTCAGGGAACGCTCCTGGCCGTTGCAACCGCCGCGGCGGGCCTGACCACGATCGCCTCCATTTTACTCAGGAGACGAGATCTCCCCTCGCCCGTCCCTGAGACAGGCGGGAGGGCCTGGGCTGAGCCAGGCCCAGCATTTGCCCGGGCCCTCCCCAAAGCAGGCCTCTGACGGGGCCGCACCGGGCCCACGGGGCCCAGAGCCGGAAGCTGAACGGCGCGTTGAGGGGGTAGTGATGGCGGCCACGCGCGACCACCCTTCCCCTCCCCGACCCTCCAACGGCCACCCGGCTCCCACCTCCTTCCCCTCACTCCCCTTTCCCGGCTCCCACCTCCTGGTTGAAGGCGTTCACGGCCTCCATGTTGGCGGCGGCGGCGGCTGATGCGGGCGGGCGCCCGCGCGGGGGAGGGAAGGTAGGGGACGGGAGGAGGAGGAGCAGCAGCTCGGTCCCGCTCAACGGCTGCGCGCGGACATGGCCGTTCGTCGGCGGCGGGGCTCGCGCTCTCCGCTCCCCCCTCACGCCTTCGCTGGCTCGCTTAGTACGACGTCTCGCTGGCAGAGCCCCGGCACAAACCGTCTCTCCCAGCGGGATGGCGGAGCCCACGCCGCGCACAGCACCCTGGGATAGCAAAGGCCTCCCGGCCCCGCGCCACCCACAGGCGACAGAAGGGAAGGGGGGGAGCGCGCGCGGCGCGAGCACCACGTGATCTAGGGAAGGGTTAGTCCCCGAGCCCCGCCATGTCAGCGCCAGCCCCGCCCCGGGGAGGGGAAATGGCGGGGTTTACGTGGCTGCTGCCAGGGCCTGTGGGGCTGTGGGCTCTGTCCTAGTGTGATAGTCTCCGATTTCGGCTGATGGGTGGGTAGAGCCAGGCGGTTCTGTGGAACGTTCTCTTAGGAAAGGCTGTGGCTTCGGTAGCGGTGTTGGCATGGCCTGGCCCGGTTCCCTGAGGGAGGTGGTGTGAGGCAGGGTGCGCGCTCGGGCCGTGCTGCTGCGGGGTTCTGGTGAAAGCGGCACCCGTTCACGCTTAAAAATTGGTCTTTTTCTTGCAGTCTCATGGAATTGTATTTAGCAGGTGGCACAGCACCCCGTGAACCCGCTCTGGATAGAGCAAAGGACTGGCCGTGGGGCGCGTGGCCAGTACCGGAGGCGTGGAAGAAGCTGCTGTTTGCTTGAATACAAGATAAACCAAAACCGAAAGGCTGTTCTCGCAGTCGGGTGCTTTGCACCGGTAAAGAAGATCGTTAATGACTGTATGCACGCTGACAATGGGAGTTAATCTTCAAGGGAACAGGGCATGTATGCTGCAAAAAAGTAGTTTCAAGGACATTAGCTGGCTATTGGCAGCTTATTTAAGAGCTTATTTGTCAAGTACACTGTCAAGTGCGTTAGTAAAGCGTTAGTGTCAAATAGTAGTGAATTGAGGAGTTTAACTTACAGTTTCATTATTAAAGTTCAGTACATCAGCAAGGAAATACATTGTAAAGAGACTCGGAATGTTACAGAAATCTCACAAAAAGTCTATTTGGCTTAATGCTTGGGTTGTTATCAAATGCAGATTACTCTTGAGAGTCTGCTCTGTCATCAATATGTGGCTGTCAAGCAATTAGTCCTTTTAAAAAGCAAGTATTTTGGAAGTTAAAGTTTATATTAGTTAGAACTTTTGTCCTACTCTAATTATAAAATGCATAAGGAGTTTATGTACAGATATATGGTTGATGGAGGATTTCTTTAAACTAAACAGGTTCTAGTGGCAAGTGGAAAGCTCTTCCAGATATCATGAATTCCTATAGGTTAATCTTTAATTGGAAAAAGTCATATTTCTAGCTTCTTCTCTCCCACCTTCTTTGAAGAAAGCTGCCAAGCTAGAAAAGAGTGAGGATGGGGAAAACACAATATTGCCCATCTAGTGTCACTGTCTTTGTATGTTTGTTTGTTTGTTTTTTTCCCACCTGTTTTAACATGGTACATTACTTCCGATTTACATGTTATAGCTCTTGTCAATGTCACTGTCCAGAAGTTCACAAAAGGTACCTTGTTTTGCCACCTGGAAAACATGAAAGGCAAAGGTAGAACTAGAGTATGTGGTGAGAGGTTGAAAAAATGCAAAATATCTCTGTTTAGTTCTTCCATCAACTAAAGAGCTTTCTGAGATGTAAGAATTGTGGTTTTGGGGGAGCTCTAGGCTTATGGAGAGAGAATGAGTGAGAATGGACTTCCTGCATTGATGAGTCATCTTTGGGTTTGAATCCTAGGTGTTGAATGATGACAACTATGTCTATAATGCTGAGTACCTGAAAATATATTCCTTTCAGTATATACTTAGTAATACAAATGCAGCTGTTAGCAGCTTGTATAGAGTACAGAAAAACAAAGTCTCCAAGGACGGGAAAGGCTGCCAGTGGTTCTGTAGATTCACATTAAAGCAGGGAGTTCTTTTGCTATTAAAACTTTAAGTATTCTAAATTACGTACTTGCCTGTCACAGGGTGTCGCTACAAGTTTTAGAGACTCCTCTAAAAACTTTCTGTTAAACGCTTTCAGTTTTCCTCATTGTTATTTATGTATTAGGTATTGTATTATGAATCTTAATTTTTTAAGAAAATGCTTTTTATAGCATGTTTATAATCAGACTTTGGGTATAATTGTATTTTACAGAACTGGGGGGGGGGGGGTGGGGGGTGGGCCTGGAACGAGGGCAACATGGATGTATTCCAGTGCTTTTCAGAATTGCCTAGTATTCACCTGCCAAGCTAAAGCCTAGTGTGGATGTGTCTGTGCTATGATATGGACCTGGTTCTCCCTGCAGTATAGACTTGAGGGTCTGTAGTATTATCCCTGGCAATTTTTGTTCATTGAGAACTAAATTCTGATTCCTCAGGGGCTGAATGTTAGGATTTGGGGGTGGGACAGGGTGAAGTAGGTTAATTACTGCTGCTTTAGACTTAAGTCTGGGTTTTACTTAGACTATGGCTTTGCTATTCAAAGCAGAGCTGCTTCATCAAGATAAATGCTCATCAGTTTTCAAGTAAAATTTGCTATTGCTTGTGTTGTGTTATGACTGCCTGTAGAGAGAGGAGATAATTGTGTAACTTCTTATAATGAAAAGAGCATGCTCTTCATTACTTTTGTCAATGTTTAATTTGCAGGTAGTTGAACTCAGCAGTAGGTTTACTATTTAAAGTTGCTTTTACAACAATATTAGACACTATATAAATATATGGTGTATGATGGCAGGGATTGTGTTATATATACTTATACAATAAGCAATAGTCCTTGCCCCAAAGAGCATTCAGTCCAGTGTAGTTCATAGAGAATATATTATTATAGTTATTGTTCATGAAATACGCATTTTAAAATATTGTTCAATGTTATTCCAGATGTCATATGTTTAAGATTTTTTACTCCTTTTGGTGCATGGGTTTAGTTTGTTCAGCTTACTTTTGTTTCTGACAGATGGGCAATAAATGGGCACATCAATGTATGGAAATTGCTGTTGAGAACAAATTATAGTTACTTGATGTAATGATTCTTTTTGTCTTTGAACCAGCTGATGAAATACATGTGCAAGTCTTATTCAAGCTTGTTGAAATCTGAAATGTTTTTGAATTCTGTATAATCCTTGTCATTTTATACATAATGAAATACAAGTTCAACTGAATTTCGGTTAGTTTAAGCATTTAAAGTTTTACATAATGATAGGTCTGTCATTTTTTTTCTTAACAGTAATGTTAAGTCTTGATCTTTGAATCCTAAATTTTGTTCAGTCTTCTAAATTACTAGCATTGTGCATCATTATTGACAATGATTGACAATGATCATCTGTAAAAGTGTCATATTCTCTGTTCTTTGACTATCTGTGTCTGCCTATCAATATTTCTCTGACTCATTCAGTAAGGATTAGTTACCACTTACACGCTATTGCGCTGTAATTTACTGTTGCAATTTAACTTAAGGGTCAACTTTTTTACTAGTAAAAAAACTAGCTCTACCTCAGATGATGGGGAGGGATTTACTTATTGTTCATCAAACACAGGCCATGCTAAAATCAGATCCATGAAATTAGTAGATGTTTGAGGGAAGACTCCCACTCTTTGTGGGCCAGGGTTAAAGTTGTATGCCTAGCACTGAGATTCTGTACTTGAGACTTAAACTGGTGCTTCTGGATGCTGATTTCTGCTCTTGGTGTTTGCAAAGTCAGTTATTGCTGACAGGGAGACTAGTGGAACTGTGCTTTAAAAGATTACTAGAAACTTTATAAGGCTAAGTGGTTTTGCTTGCCTGCTTAAGTAGAGTGTGCAGAAGCTTCGGACAGAAATAACTTTCAATTTGGTTTTAAATTTCACTGTAAGTATGCAAGTATAGTTTAAGGTCCTGGGTTCTAACCTAGAAGGCCTTGTATAGTTTAACAGCTGGTGACCGTGGAGATTGTCTCTCTGCCTTTGCATTGTTGGGTACAAAGTGGCATTTAGATGTAAGTGACCAAAGTAAACCAAGATGATTCTGCAGGCAGCTTTCTGATGCAGACAGCTGGTTTTGCTGTTTGCACATAGGATATTCTAGCTGTGGATGTTTCTTTTGTGTTTTTAATGAGTACCAAGATTTGAGCCTGATATAAAATACTTCTTTCTGGCCATGGGTGTTACTTTTGAACTACTTACTAAGGGAAGTTGGAAGAATTGGAAGTAGGGAGGAATTTGTGAGCTTTTGTTGTGAGCATTTAGATTTTTATGCTTTGCCATAATACTACTAAACTGCTGTTGATGTACTTGTGACTTGTCTATCTCTGATGCTTAGTTCAACTGCTTATTTTAATATTTTTCAGACAGGAGGAAGTCTCTACCTTTAAAAAAAATATCTTGGATAACAGCGTAAATATAGGATGGCCACCTGCCTCCACTGGATCTTGAATATTACCCCCAAGATTCCAAATCATACAGCAGGGCAACAGTAAGGAGCTCACTTCACAAGATCTTGCACAACTTCTTAAATAATGGTGGCTTTGCACTTAGAAGCTTGTGGGATAAAATATTAACTTCATAGAATCATAGAATAGTTAGGGTTGGAAAGGACCTTAAGATCATCTAGTTCCAACACCTCTGCTTTGGGCAGGGACACCTCCCACTAAACCATGCCACCCAAGGCTATGTCCAACCCGGCCTTGAACACAGCCAGCGATGGAGCGTTCACAACTTCCCTGGGCAACCCATTCCAGTGCCTCACCACCCTTACAGGGAAGAATTTCTTCCTCAGATCCAATCTAAACTTCCCCTTTTTAAGTATGAACCTGTTATCCCTTGTCCTATCACTACAGTCCCTCATGAAGAGTCCCTCCCCAGCATCTCTATAGGCCCCCTTCAGATACTGGAAGGCTGTTACGAGATCTCCACTCAGCCTTCTCTTCTGCAGGCTGAACAGCCCCAACTCTAACTTACTAGAAGACAAACCACCATTTAGGTTTTCTGTATAATCTAGACTTGCTTTTGCTGGTAGGCACATGACAACAGACTTCCAACTTTGCTCCTCCATAATAATCTTGCCAGCCTCTTCTGGTCTGATGTGGAGGCTGGCAAGATCATGAGACTAGACAAGATTTTGTAGTAGGTGCAAGGCTGAAGATCAGTGTATGTCAGAAATTACTTCCTTCTCTGGCAATACTGTGATGCTGCTGTTTCAGCTCTCCATTAGAGGCACAGATACTGCTGACATTAACAGCCATTGAATGAAGACTAATTCTTTTGAAAAAATCAGTGTTTAACTATGGCTTGAGATGACGTTTGCATAAGGAATTTAGGACACAGAACAAGGGAACAGATAAAGAAGCACGTATTATATGTGCTGGTTCATAGTCTGTCTAGAACATTATCGGGTTTATAGCAATGAGTGTGCTCACATTGTCACATTAAATTTAATTATTCAGTGGTTTTGAAAACCTACACAATAGGAAACAGGTTTTTGGTTTTCGTTGTTCGGGTTTTTTTATAATTAGGAATCACAAATGCCATTTTAGTGAATCATCTGAAAAAAAAAGAAAAAAAAGCTTCAATTCTAAGGTGGCCACCATTCTGAGTGTGAGTCAATTCGAGCATGTGTGTAAGCCAACAGCAATACAGTTCACCACTGTCTCTGATGACTTCGTGGTCATAGTTTTTTACCCCCTTTCTTGTTAGGTGTTTCAAAACAAAGTGTTTCATTTTGGATTTGATGAAATTTTATTTCAACAGGATTTTTTTTTTTTTTTTTCCCTCGCCCCCTCTGTAAGTGAGGTAAGAAGAAGCAGAAGACTGTTCCTGTTGACTGGATAGGAATTTTGTTGCTTATTTTCTATGTTTGCTTATTTATTTGGGAGAAAATAAATCAGATTAGGCAGCAAACAAACAGAAAATGCTGTCCATATGAAGCCAGCTTTCAGCTTACTGTTTCTTGTAAGTAAATCCTGGGAATATTCACCTATTCCAACACTGATATCTATTTTGCAAAACTATATCTAAGTAGAATCAGACCCTGATGTCCTTAAGTAGAAGTTCTGTGTTTCTGAATTTCACTGAGATAAAGGCCCTACAGGCTTCTGTGGGTTTTGGCAAGCCTCGGTTCCTTTGCTCTGTACTTTGTACTCAGTTCCTGTACTCTGTACTTAACCTCCTACTGGCATCAGTAGGTCAGAAGCATAGGGGCCTTTGTACTTCCTGATTATCACAAAGCCCATCAAGCTCACTTTGGGTGTCAACATCTTTCACAGAAAGAATAAATAGCTCCCTATTGTTCCTTTTAGTCTCTCTCTTTCCCTCCCGAATTACCTAGGACAAAAGAGGTTCTGAATTTTAAAGTAATTTCTGTTTGTGTATAATCACTTTGTAGTATGTTGTATAGTCTGTGTTTACAGTAACCAGTGCTGAAATGCTTTATCTCTTGTTGTCCATGTCAGGCGTTCAAAAAACTTGTTCAGTCCTTTTTTCTTCCCCTGTAGTGAGTGGGACTAAAAAAATCACCAAGAACAGTTGCCAGTGGTTTGCAATTATTTGCTTTTCAGCTTTTGAAAGTTAGCTTTTTCTGTTGTTTCTTCCTCGCACTGATGAGAAAGTTAGATTTATATATACATAAAAAAATCTCAAGATGATACGAGATACATATACATATATCAAGATGTGACTGCGTTATGATGACAGGAACTACTTAGGAAGATGGGATTTTAAGTCAGCTAAGTGTCATGGAGTGCAATAAAATTCTGGATACTAGCAGTGGTACTTGATTTACTTTGGGATGTAACCACAAAGTATTTAAGAAGGTGTATGTAACTTTTAAGCCTTTTTAGTTTTACAGTGTACTAGTAAAAATTTGTAATCAGATTATATTTAAAGGAGGAGAAAGATATTTTGTGCAAGAGACAAAAATTCTTAGGCATTGGTTTATAAAGTTTTTACAACATGGCAATAGGTGTCTCAGTCTTCATGGGAGATGTATGGACAGATTACTGCAATTCACTTTATTCAAGTACACGTTTTCAGTAGGGTTCTATGTTGCTGTTGTAGCCCAACAACACAGTACAGAGAGGACAATTGTCAAATTCTCTGAAATTCAACTCAAGTGTCCTATGAGGTATTTGAACACTTTCCTTAGTATTAATGAGAAGTACTGGTGGTGCAATCCTTGTTTGTGGCATCTAATTAGCTTTTCAGGTTTCAGCATGTTGATCGTGGAACACAGGATAAGTAAGACTTTCCAGGACACTGCAGCTGCTCCCTACTGAGGTGAATGACACTATCTAATTAAGATGTACCTAAAAAATAGAGCTTTGTGTCTGTCCTTTCCCACTCTACCAGCATTAGAAGGATGTTTGCAAATGTGACATCTCTGAACTTCAGGAAGAAGCTTTCACCTTCCAGATGAAAATTCTTCATATTAAATATGTGGGCTACTCTTGTCTCTGGAGTAAGTAATTATTCACTGGCTTTACGCCTAAATTTTAAAAGCTTTTCCCTTTTCCCCATTTTCCCTTTTCCCCCTTTTTCCCTTTTCCCCCTTTTTCCCTTTTCCCCATTTTCCCTTTTCCCCATTTTCCCTTTTCCCCATTTTCCCTTTCCCCATTTTCCCTTTCCCCATTTTCCCTTTCCCCATTTTCCCTTTCCCCATTTTCCCTTTCCCCATTTTCCCTTTCCCCATTTTCCCTTTCCCCATTTTCCCTT
>JASSUY010039652.1:0-11380 GCA_032466535.1 Forpus xanthops | reverse complement strand
TGCTCAAGGCCAGGTTGGACACAGGGCTTGGAGCAAGCTGCTCTATGGAAGGTGTCCCTGCCTGTGGCAGGGGTTGGGATTGGATCAGCTTTGAGGTCCCTTCAACCCAAACCAGGCTGGGATTCTGTGCTGAAACTGCAGAGTTTCTGTGCTTTACAGGGGATTTCATTGCAGAACCTGACTGCTGCAAAGAGCCGACACAGGGATGGCCACCCCCTCAGTACACAGCACACACACTGTGTAGCCTTTGTGCTTTAAGTGAGATTTCATAGAGATAAGTCTGCTTAAACAGGCACGATCTACTCTGAACACCTTATGCACTTCCTTTACCTTGTACTTACCAGGACATTGTCCTTTATACTTCCTTTAACTGAAGCACATCAATGCTATTTTCCCTCATTGATGTGCAATCTGGAGACTCTTTCATTCTTAAACCTTTTTTTCACCCCTTATATCTTTGCTCTTTGAAGGTAATTTCTCATTCTTCTTTCATACATCACCCTGATCACAGTTTTTACGTGCTGCTGCGCTCACATGATGATGCATATACTGTCTAGCACTTACCTAAGGCAACTGCAGATGAGCATCATTTGAAGTGAGACTGTTTCTGTCAGTTGACTCAAGCATTTTGGGCACATTTTGCTCTCTGAAGGATGTTTACAGGGTACGAGGCAATTTCAGCTTAGTGGAAGGCAGAGCATTTACTTGAAGAGCCTTGGGGTGGTGATTGCTCATCACTGCAGTTACTAATCACCTATGGAAGGCACCGCAAAGTGTCTGCGTGTAAAGCTGAGGCACCGCAGCCAGGTTCTATGTTTCAGTGTAAAGAACATCTGGATTTAGATAAAACACGGTGTTAATGCACGTTTTGGCAAATCTTCAGTATTTCACATTCACCTCAGATCTCAGCCTCAAAGACATGGAGTGGCTCCCATCTGGGAGCCTTTGGGCATCCTAAACCAACCTGAAATAACCTTGTTGGTTTTATAGCAATATACATAATATATATTTTATTCAGTGCATCTCCATGGAAGTGCTCCTCCATCCAAGATGGATCTAGGAAGCTGTCATGGTTTAAACCCAGCTGTAACTCACACAGCGCTCTCTCATTCCTCCCCCTTCCTCCCCCTGGAGGGGTAGGGAGGAGAATGGAAAGAATGTAATTCCCAGGGGTTGAGATAAGCACAGTCCAACTGAGGTATAACACAAAACACTGCTGCTACCACCAATAATGATAAAGACAAGGGAAATAACAAGGGAAGGGAATACAACCGCTCACCACCCGCCGACCGATACCCAGCCTGACCCATCAGTGATCTAACCCTTCCGGGTAACTGCCTCCAGTTTGTATAGTGGGCATGATGTGCTGTGGTATGGAATACCTCCTTGGTCAGTTTGGGTCAGGTGTCTGTTTCTGCTTCCTCCCGGCTTCCCCTCCTCCCTGGCACAGAGCATGAGGCTCAGAAAGTCCTTGGGCAGAGCCAACATCACTGCAACAACTGAAACCATCGGTGTTATCAGTGCTGTTCCCAGGCTGAAAGTCAAAACCACAGCACTGCACCAGCTACTGAGCAGGACAAAAATGCCTGCTGCTGCTGAACCCAGGACAGAAGTCTGGACACAGCGTAGGTTTGCATCTGAACTGAGTTATTGAGCAAGCCTGTGGAGTTCAGAAAGCTTCAAGAGCTGTTTTGGTGGGCGGTGGTTTTGGCAGTGTGCTGAGTGTATGTCCTCAGCTTCAACCATCCATCCATCCATCCATCCATCCATCCATCCATCCATCCATCCATCTATCCATCCAACGTTAAACAGTCATCAATGTCCCAGAGAAGCTGTGGCTGCCCCATCCCTGCAGTGCTCAAGGCCAGGTTGGACACAGGGCTTGGAGCAAGCTGCTCTATGGAAGGTGTCCCTGCTTATGGCAGAGGGATGGGACTGAAGGAACTTTAAGGTCCCTTCCAACCCAAACCATTCCATGGTTCTCTGATTCTATGAAATAAGCTACATGCAGGGGCTTTCCTTTTGGGAAGAAACCTAAAGAAGTCTTAGAATTGGTGGCTCCCAAGGGATCATCCAAAATTTCATGTGTAGTATTCAGGCCTGGGAATGTCGAGATTGCATGAGTCATCTGGGATGAGATCAGCTCTTTAGGACTTGGGGTCATCAGTATGAAGTCTGAGCACAGACCAGCTGCAGAGCTCATGATGTCTCCTATGGGGTGCAGAACCATGGCTGCTCCTCCAAAAGAGGATGCAGGAATCTGGGAGAGAGGGAGCTGTGAAGGTGCAGGGCCTGCAAACCATACTTTGAGGAGCAATAGAACAATGGGTACCGGTGGTTTGTCCTTCACAGAAAGATCTTTGGTTCTGGGCTTGCAGGGGGGGCTTTGGGAGGGAAGGGAGCAAGGATTTAGTTCTTTAAAGCATAGAGTTGTCTGACTTTTAAGTAGAGCTTTGAAGCACCATAATTCTGCCATTGCCCTGGATCTTGTGCCTGTCTCTAGGGAAAACCATCCAAAACCTGGCTGCTGCTTCGGATGGAGTCTTGGGAGTCTCAACTCAGCAATGTTAGCAGAGAATCAATAGGGAAGCCTTGTGAAGTGAGAGCTTTGGATCTTCAGAGCTGGGAAACTGTAAAATACAAATACCTTTTCGGAGTTGATAAAAGTTACTCATTTCTCTACAGGGAGCAAAATGCTTTTGGCTATTGTGCCCGCTGCAATTTGGTTGTTGGCGCACCTCGCAGCAGGTAAGATGTATGTTTTTATTCCTACGTTGCAATTATCACTTCAAAGAAGCACTCAGGTTAATTGGGGGGGGGGTTCACCTTCTGTGCTATGTGCTGGTAAACTTCTTGCTATTGGAAAGAGCAAACTAGGATGTTTGATTATGTTATACTGCAATTTCTGTGAGTGCTCCCTGCTCTGCTGCCACCACTGAGCATCCCTCTGTCTCCATGGCAACGCCCCTTGTCCTGACCATGCAGGCAGGCTGTGGGCAGCAGTGCCTGGTCTGGCAGCACCCCACACACAGGGAGGGACCTGGGCTGGTGTACAGCCTCTCAGCAGCATAGCAAATAATTGCAGTAGAGCAAATGGTTACAGGGGGTTCTGCAAGGAGGTTATTTGGTTCAGTTCAAGGTAGGGCTGTTGGTTAGGTGAGAAACATCTCTACACTTAGGTACCACAGAGACTTCAGAACTCACAAGTGAGGAGAAATGGGGCTCCCAATGTGTTTTCCCATACCTTCTCCTGCTGCTCAGCTGGTTTGACAGGAGCACATGTGTCCTGGAGCCTACCAGCAAGTGCCTGCTCCCATAGCTGAGTACAGCATCGCTTGTCCCCATCTGCGTCCTGTGCTACCTGGAAAAGATAGCAACATGCAAGGGGAGGTCTCACCATGCCAGTGAAAACCTTACTTGTCTCTTCAATAACAGCAAGCCACTGCTTCACTGAAACCACATATTGCCTTAAACTGCAATGAAACAGAGAGTTCTGATAGGTTTTGCCTGGGGCCATGCTAGCTGTGCAGTGACTGGTAGCTAGCCAGTGCTTTCTGACCCTTTTAATAGATCGGTGAAGGCTGGGCACAGCAATACCCCAGAAGTTACCATGCAGAGGCAGGAATCCCTGTGTTCTTATCAGAGATGCCCTCTTCCTCACTCACAACACGTTGTACAAGTGCTGTATCCACATTAAACCTTTGTTTTCCCATTCCGTTGCAGAAGCGCGCAGTAAAGGGGATGTGAGTGCTGGTAGGCTTGCCCACGGTGCTGCAGAACTATGTGACAAAGGGAATATGACCGCTAACACCTCTTCCCATGTCCAGCCTGGGAGCAGCATCACCCTCTCCTGCCAGCTGAAACGCCAGCAGTACAGCAAGCAGTGCAGATTAGCTATTTTCTTTAACAGCTCTGAACGAACTAGCAGTTACAGCAGTTCAGTAAGCACCAGGTTTCTCGTCCATACCTATGGCAAACACATGTTTACATGCAAAATACTTTGTGAATATGGGAAAAAACTCGTGTGTGGAATCGATATTGAGTCTGGAAGTAAGGAGGTTTTCATTATTCCTTATTCTTAGCCCCCTACACACTATGAGTGTCATGATTTCCTGTGGTACCTCTGAGACATGCGCTAGGAACCAGCAGTGGGTGGCCTTTCCCAGAAAAGACGTTGGGCTTTGGTGGCTTTTTGTATTGAATATACTCCTGGCTGGAAGCGTGCGACTCCTTTATTCATAAACAGAGAGCTGCTCCAGCAAACTGCCTGCTCAGAGCAAAGAGCATCCATTCTGCTCTGCCCCGGCAGCCCCAGGACACAGGGGACATGGGGGGAAAACTCCAAGGGAAAACTGATCTATGGTAATGAGCTGCTGCTGCTGCAGCTCTGGGAGTGCTGCTTTGGTCTTTTAAATGAGTATAATTGGTTCCTTCAAGAAAAGCTTATGGTGCCTGCTCCAGCGAGCTGGTAAAGCCTTGCATTCACCTGGCACCCTTGTAAAGTCACTTGGGGTTCCCTCAAGGGTTCTAACAAGCTGCAGAGATCAGTTGGCTCTTGTCACTTAGAAAAACCATCAGCCTGAGTATTTTACACTCGTTTGCCCATAAATACTTTAAAAAAGAGCCAGCACAACCCCAGTATTTCTTAAGATGCCTCCCATCAACATCTTTAAGGAAGACTCTGACAAGAGTATCTGTTTAAGATCCTCCAGATGAGCCAAGAAACGTGTCATGTATCCAGCAGGGAACCGAGGGTCATCCCATCTGTACCTGGGACAAAGGCAGGCTCACGTACATCAATACCACCTATGTAGTACAGTAAGTAACAGGGGGTTTCCTTTACACCTATGGCTTTAACCTGATAGAGGGGAGACTGAGATGAGCTCTGGGGCAGAAGCTGTTCCCTATGAGGGTGCTGAGCGCTGGCACAGGGTGCCCAGAGAAGCTGTGGCTGCCCCATCCATGGCAGTGTTGAAGGCCAGGTTGGACACAGGGCTTGGAGCAAGCTGCTCTATGGAAGGTGTCCCTGCCCGTGGCAGAGGGGTGCAGCTGGTTGAGCTTTGAGGTCCCTTCCAACCCAAACCACTCTGGTTCTATGAACATTTACCCTCATCAAAGCACGTGGAAGAGCTGGTTTATGAATAGTCAGTCCAAAGCTGCCATGATCATAGGAGCCAGCTGGAGCAGAGGGGTTTAAAGCCCCTTTTCTGCTCACATCTCTGTGCACACACCTCAGTATGTTGGCTCTTTCTGGGCTCAGCAGGTAAAGAGGACATGCCAAGACATAGCTCCCTTTTGGAAAGGGAAGGAAGTGCTCTTAAACCAGCTGCTCAAACCTGCTGTTTTCCCAAGATGGATCTCCTCCATATAGTAACCCTGTGGTCGGAGCAGTGCCTGCATCAGAAAACCTGCAATCAGAGCAGCTCACAGTCCCCGCGGTTGGCTCGGGAGGCAGAGAGGGACTTTGCTTGGAGATGTGTTGTTTCTGCTTCCCCATTTAGACCCAACCTGTCTTTTTTTGCTCACTCTGCTTTTGTTGAACCTTGGCTGAAAAGGATTTTGGCAACTTCTGCAGCAAACTGTGGGGAAGGAGCAGCCTAAGAGCCTGCCAAGGCACGTTTGGGGACATTTGGATTTCAGGAATCCATTGTGCTTTGGAGGAACCTTATTAAAAACTTCAATTCAAGCAAGTAGCTGAGTAGAATGAATTGGTTTTGCCCTTTAAAATGGTTGTGTAAGATGAAATGGTCCACGTTCCTTTCTGGTGCTGCCTGTTGACCTTGCTCTGCAAGGCTCACTCTTCTCCATCTCCCGTTGGCCAAAGTAGCAGCGACTTTCATAGTAGTTTGCAGAAGAATTAGGTAGCATGGAAGGCAATAAGGAAGTGTGGCTAATGAGACCTGTAATTGTTGTCATATAGAGATGTAGCAGTGCCTGCTAGTAAGTTCTTAAATACAGCGCAAAATACAAAAGGCCCACCTGAAGCAACGTGATAAAAACATCTCTGATTCAGGTTTAAGATAATACACAGAGAAGATCAATGAGCTCTCCAGGGCAATGGTTGAATGACAGGTTGAGAATGAGAAGCTGTGTTTGAAGACATGAGGTCTGACTGTTACACTACAGATAAGTTACAGTTTTAATCACTGGTTTATGTTAAAACCAACTCAACAGAAACCTTCCAAACCAATCCTCACCCCAAATCTTTTGTACCAAAAGCTACCTGTGCTCATCATATTAAGCAACAAATATTAAGTACTCATCATAAGGAACCTACTCACATACTTGCAGCTCAGTGGGAAACCAGCACTATTTCCTTTGACAGCAACCAAACCCAAAAAGCACTTTTAACAGCTTTACGACTAAGTTAGAGAGAGGAGCATTCACTGTAAGCCTGCATCCAGATGGATGTCCATGGGGCAGATGACCTACCTGGACTTTAGTGCAGTGGTCCTCCTTTGAAAGCCAGAGTGCAGGGGAGATGCTGGATGAGCCCTAGGGGACCAGGGGACGCAGAGTCAAGGCCAGAGCCCAACACACTCATGGTTCATCTTGGTGTACAGGACAGCATTAACCAAGCTTTTTCCTTCTCTTCCAGGCTATCAAATGGGTCAGATGTGTTACACGTCTCAAAAGAAAGCCAGGATACAAGGTTTGGCTCGCTGGCTCTGAGCAAGCTGAACTTTGACTCTACTTACACCATTGTGGTCGCTGCCTTCAACGAGCTAGGAAGTGCCTTTTCACAGCCTCTCGTGTTCACATTAATAGACATAGGTAAAAGCCTTAGTTAGCACTTCTCAGTTTGTGCCCTTTGGAAAGGCACAAAACCATTTCAAGCACCGTGTTTACACCTCCCCATAAAAGCCTCCATCTCTAAACCAGCAATTCTATTTCCACGTACCCCCCGTACCTGACCGCTGTTTGCTTCTCTCTGTTCTTGCTGCTAGTGAAACCACATCCTCCCAAGTTTTCAGTGGAATTTGAGTGTTCTTCTGCCACCACCTGCATCCTTTCTTGGTACACCGAAGCACGAGCGCAGCACTGCAGGCTGAGGTACCGTCCGCTTACCAGGCACAGCTGGAGCATGGTAATCCTCGTCTGAAATAGCAAGTTATGATCCTTGAGGATGCTTTAATACGGTTATTTGTTATGGAATCTTTTTGTCCAGATTCTTCTTTCTTTGCCCTTTAGGACTGTATGTAAGAAAAGCTTTTGCCTGCCAGTCAAAAACGTTCATGGGTCTAAAACTGAATGAAGGCAAAACACTGGTCCTCTCAAAAAACATGTGCATAAGTATTTCCCCTTAGGTCAAGAATCTTTGTGATGCACTGAAGAATCAGAGGTTGGTTTTGACCCACCACATTGTTGGAATACGATCATAGTGGGGGTTGGAACTAGATGATCTTAAGGTCCTTTCCAACCCTAATTATTCTATGATTCTATGTCTTTGAAGATCCCTTCCAACCCAAACCCCATAGATAGTGTAAAACAGTTCTATGATATCGGCTCCTTGTAGCTCACAGCTACAGATATGTAAACGTTTCCAAATGTTTGGGCCTTCCCTAGCATCAATTGGAAGTCTTTGCTTTTAAGTGGTAAAAGATGTATTGCTTGAAGCAGCGTAACAGGAAGTTTGTTATCTTCACATAAGTAGCTGAGGGATTTTCAGATGAAGAACTGGAGGCCTGATGATTCACTGCATCATTCTTCACGCTGTTAAATTTGCCCCGGAATTGGGTTTTCCGCACTGGGATTTGAAGATGTGTTTTGGTTGCTGGGCTTCCTTTGGACATCAGTAGTTCAGCCCGTCACTGCCTTCAACCTTCTTTTCTTTGGGAGTTTAATGTTAAATATCCTTTATCTTCGTTAAGGTTGAAAACTTGAATGGTGAGAAATGCAGTCTTCATGGTCTGGAGCCTTATACAACCTACGAGTTCCAGCTCAGCTGTACAATCCACCCCAAGCGAGGACTGTGGAGTAACTGGAGCACGTACCAGAACCAGACTCCAGAGGCAGGTAACACAAGTCAGCATCTCCTGCACTAACCCAGTGTCTGACATTCACATAACAAGAGGAACCTTTAGCCAAGGACAGCAAAATGCAGCTGGGTTATTGCAGTTGCTCTGAAGAATCACTGTACATGCAGACTTGGAGCTAACAGGGAAGTAACCTCTGGAAGAGAATTGCTTTCTTAGTGAACAAAAAGTGAAGCTGTTCTGGTTTCTGACAAAAAAGGGAATTTGAGAGTTCACCGAGAAGGTCTGAGGGTGCATTTATGTGATGTTGGTGGAGGAACTGTCCCAGAGCTGTAGTGGCCTCCTGCATCATAGAACCTTACAATGGTTTGGGCTGGAAGGGTCCTTAAAGCTCATCCAGCTCCAATCCCTGCCATGGACAGGGACACCTTCCACTAGAGAAGCTTGCTCCAAGCCCCATGCAGCCTGGCCTGGAGCAAGGCATCACAACACATCAGGAAAAGGCAGTTAGCTGAGGAAAGGGAAATATTTCCTATTGGTTCATATCTAATGGTTCTAACGAATCCCTGCTGCAGGTCCCTAACTCGAGGCAGGATGGCTGCAGTGTCACCACGATGACACACAGCTTGGGCAGCACATCCTGGGATCTGGAGTTTCTTCAGCCATTTGGGAAGTGGTTGCCCAAAGAAGAGGTGAATGCCCCATCCCTGGCAGCATTCAATGCCAGGTTGGAGGTGGCTTGGAGCTCTCCAGTGGAAGGTGTCCCTGCCTGTAGCAGGGGATGGCACTGGATGAACTTTAAGGTCCTTTCCAACCCAAACCAGCCTGGGATTCTATGAGGAGCTGAATGGACCGCCTGGAACCCACGCTCTCCAGTCCTGCTGGTGCTGGCAGGTTTGAACAGAGCAGTTCAATTTTGCCAAGTCATCTCTTCCCAAGTAGTTAATTCACTCGGAGCCTCTGCACA
Source organism: Forpus xanthops (assembly GCA_032466535.1). Lineage (NCBI taxonomy): Eukaryota > Metazoa > Chordata > Aves > Psittaciformes > Psittacidae > Forpus > Forpus xanthops. The sequence continues at coordinate 2,437 of JASSUY010039652.1, read as the reverse complement.
TGACCCCTCCATCGTGTGGTGGTGTCACTGGACACCTTTATAGCTTTGGTAGAGCAGAAGCTGGCCAGGCTTTTGGGTATATCCTACCAGGGATTAGATGAGCAAAGAGCATTTCTATCCCAAAGGATGACAGAGCAGCCTCCAGGCTCACACAGCACCAAATCAAGGGTGATTCTTCTGGCTGCTGCCAACTGTAACCCTTGGGCTGGCAGGGGTTCATGTACCTGCTTGCCTTCACCCTAAGCTGCATACTCACATGCTGCAATACTTTCAGTTCTTAGGAGAGAAGAAAGCTTCTCAGAAGTCTGTGCCTCAGCAAAGATGTGTCAGCTCTTGGGCAGCCCTTCCCTTCATCTCTGCTTTCATTGCTCTTTCTTTTGTGAATTACTATAAGCTCTTCAGGCTGGTGCTGTTATTACTCATCCTATTTACCACTACTGACGGCATCAGTTTCTGTAAGCAGCATTGATTGATGCAAAACATGTAAGCTTTTCCTTCTCTCCCCCACCTTCCTCTCAACAGTCTTCTCACCCTCCTTGATATACCCTGGCTCGTTGCTGCATTTGTGGTCATCACCCCGCTACCAATGGACGATGTAAACCAGAACCTTTCGAGCTAACCAAGGAGCGTTTTCTGCCCGAGGGGACAAAGGGGAGGTTGCAGATGACAAGCTCTGAGTCCATCGTGGTTGCCCTTTTTGAAGCTCATCACATGAGCTCGGCCTTTTGCAGACTCCGGCGTGCACCATTCCAAGGAGAACCTTTTCCCTCTTTCCATTCATGACCTGCACAAAACTTGCTTTACGCAGTCACTCTTCACAAGGGGGAAGGTTTTTTCCTTGCAACTTCTCCATGCGCTGCACAGTGAAATGAAGTTTCAAACACAGGCTGGAGCCCAGCAGATGCCATCCCATGTTTTACTGTTTCCTGCACTTGCCCCTTCCTTGCTCACAGTGAGTGCGCTCTGGTTTTATTCCTTCCATCAGCCCTGCTTCTTGTTTCTCTCCCAGTCACCATGTGCAGTGATACAGAACAAACAGCTCATAACATCGCTGCCACCGAGGACTCATTCTACCTTTGAGCACAGCAAAGAGCAGAGGCAGCCCCATTCGAGCTGGGGTTGTTAGCAGCAATTATTATCTGAATGTGATGGGTTTCTGCTGCACAGGGTCCTTGAGGAACCTGGCTCCTTGGAGCGTTGGCTTTCTGTATGCATATACCTGATTCTGAGCTGCTGGAGCACAGTCACCACTTTCTGCAGCCAGAACTTTGCTGCAGTGGTATTTCAGAAGGTTTATGCAAAACACCAAGAGTTTCCAGTCACATTGTGACTATAAGGAGTGTCACGGAAAGAACGAGGGGTTTAAGTTACCTCTGATGAGGTCCTCCTGGCTACCTGCTGAAGACACTGCCTAGAGCCAGACAGCGGAGTCCTATAGAACCTGCAAACCCTATCACTGGCTTAGGATTGATGTAACCAGCCCCAAGGACCTCAACTAACCTCAGCTTCATGTGTAGGCTTCCTTGGGAGCCATTCTGATTCCCAAGTGCAGGGTAAAGTCACCAGCAGATCAAAACCCTCTCTAAGGCTTGTGGCTTATTCCCTCCATCACTACCATCCTCAACCTCAGCTACAACAGCCACTATGGGTTATTACACATTGCATCATTCTGGGGACACTTTAAATCTTAAATTTCAATTGTCTTGGGATTTTTGCCTCTTCGTCTCCTCAGTGTCTTCTTTGTCTGCTTCAAAACACAGCTATTAACGCTCTCACCTTTCCCTTCCCCACCAGTGCCAACGGGGCTCCTGGATGTCTGGTACCGACAGCAGGACGTGAGCTCCCAGCAGCAGAACATCTCTCTGTTTTGGAAGGTAAGTTAAGGGAAACCTGAGCAGAGGCAGCAGTAATCAGCAAGCTTAGAGGAGGAACTCTGGTTTCGGTGTGCACAAGAAAAGGCTGAACCCAAGGAGAACACAGGGATCAGAATCCCAGACTGCTTTGGGTTGGAAGGGACATTAAAGCTCACGAAGGACTCAGATTCAAGACCAGCTGTAGGGTAAAGATCCCACATCACTGTACATCACCATCCAGCTCAGGAGGAAAGGCTCATGCCAGGTCTGCTGTACCAGCACTCCCACTAAACGCAAGCCCTGTTATGGGTGTGAGTGTCTCCATCATTACCAGCACAATACTCAAGCCAGGTCTGAGGGGAATTTCTGCATTGTGGGGCACTTCCTTTCAAAACGAGTAAGATTATTATATTTTTTAAAGCCTAAATAGAATAATAGAACAGTCAGGGTTGGAAAGGACCTTAAGCTCATTCAGTTCCAACCCCTGCTATGGGCAGGGACAACTCCCACTAAACCATGGCACCCAAGGCTATGTCCAACCCGGCCTTGAACACTGCCAGTGATGGAGCATTCACAGCTTCCCT